>JAQFXM010006956.1:0-12512 GCA_034693345.1 Entomobrya multifasciata | reverse complement strand
GGAATGTGAACTTCGTACGGGTTCGCTAGTTCGCTAACCGTGTAAGGAGTAATGACCGAAATGGCAACTACATAACAACCGCTGGAATTCAAATTGTAAGTTCCAACACAATCAATTTAATTATTTAAGTTGGCGTGGTTTGTTAATAGTATCCTTATACGAAATGGGTTTAGAAGTAACACGACCAGAACGTGTGGTTGTTGTTACGGAAGCGGGGGTGGATTTGTTGGATGGAATCGGAACGGTAGTTGGATTCGAATTGGATAACTCAAGTTCGGCATGCGGGGTTAAAATATCTTTTCCTACCAACTTGATTCTATTCACATGAACTATCTCAAATTTGTGACGTCTCGTCCCAGTCATATCCCGTACTTTATAATGTAATTCATCAATTTGTTTAGTAATTCTAAAAGGACCAATATAAGTGGTCTGTAACTTACGACTTAATTTAGGAGTAAATACATGACGTAATAACATAACCATAGTACCCACAGGATAAGTAAAATTCTTTCTCTTAACATTATAAATATCCCCATACTTATTTTGATCTAATAATATATTTTGCTTTGCTTTCATTCTTAATTTATGAACATCGTTTTTAATTGAATAATTAGGATTAACAGAAATATCAATAGGCAAACGAGGCAATTCACCATAAACTAACAAATGAGGAGGAAATTTTGTAGATGAATGCACTTGACAATTATAATTAAACGTAGTAACACAAAGTGCCAAATCCCAATCAGCTTGATTTTTCATTACATTTTTACTAATCATTTCTTCTAGACTTCGAATAAATCTTTCAACAGAACCTTGACTTTGATGAGAAAATGGAGTAATAAAAAATGGAGTACAATTCACCTTGTTTAATAATTCAGAAATTACCTTAGAGCGATTTACACTAGCATTGTCCATTTGAATAACCTTAGGAATCCCAAAACGTAGAAAAATATCCCTTATTAAAAAATCAGCTAAACTATTAGCATTAACATCTTTTACTGCTTTAGTAACAGCATACTTACTACTAGTGTCGATAGCACACAATACATATTTCATACCTCTAATCGTTTCTTTTAAAGGCCCTATCGCATCTACCTGATATTTGGTGTAAATATCATATATTTCACCAGGATGCATTTTTCCTATTTTTGGCCTATTATCTGGTTGTCTCTCAGCACACTGGAGGCACGATGATACATAATTCGCTATTTGTTTTTCCATATTAGGAAAGTAATATTTTAATCGAATTCGAGCATATGTCCTTCGAATACCTGCATGTCCTCCACCTATGATGCTATCATGATGAGCATATAATATATCATTTAGCATACAATTAGGAATACATAACTTCTTAATATTATCAAAAGGAGAAATATAATGTAATAAATCATTTACAATTACAAAATTTTTATACTTCTTAGGAATAGGATTATTATTATGAATGATACCCAACACCTTATTATAAAATGGATCATTATTTTGTTTTATTCTTAAATTATTTCTATAGTCATCATCAGGGTTTAACACTTTACTTACATCATTTCGATTATTGACAGGTTTCTTTATTTGTGAAAAGAAGATAGACTCATAACTTTGGCTGGCTTGGACAGAGGTACTAACCTACTCAAACAATCTGCATTACCATGTCTAGTTCCCTTACGATATTGAACTGTTAAATCAGCTTGCTGTACTTCAAGTGCCCATCTAGAAATGCGGAGATTTTTACTGTGTTTTGTGCGTAATAATGAACAGAGACTATGATGATCAGTAATAACTGTTATCTTTCTACCGTGACAATATTCGTAAAACTTATTTAACCCATAAATGACAGCGAGACATTCACGCTCACAAATACCATAATTCATTTCCGCAGGATTTAGGGTTCTACTAGCATATGCAATGACACGTTCTTGACCGTCAATAAATTGTGATAATACACATCCGACCCCCAGTAATGAAGCATCTGTATATAAGTAAACGTCGAGGTCCTCCCGAAACTGGGCCAAGATGGGCGCTGTTGTTAACTTCTCTTTTAATATATCAAAAGCTAATTGGCATTGCGCGGTCCATCTAAATGGTATATTCTTTTTGGTAAGGTCGTGCAAAGGACGCGCTATCATAGCATAATTTTTCACAAAACGTCTATAATAACTTGATAAACCTAAAAACGTGCGAGTTTCACTAACTGTTTGCGGGGGTGGAATATTTTTAACAGCGGCAATTTTGTCAGGATCAACCTTAATACCATCCTCACTAATAACATGCCCTAGAATCTTAATCTCATTATAACCGAAACTACATTTCGATGCTTTTAACTTTAAACCATTGAGTCGTAATTTCTCAAAAATATCCTTTAAATGTTTTAAATGATCATCAAAATTATTACTGTAGCATAAAATATCATCAAGATACAAAAACGTATGCTTATAGAGTAGATCACGAAATATTTTACGTAAAACTCGATTGAAAAATGACGGAGAGTTTTTCATGCCTTGGGGTACTCTGAGAAACTGATAATGCCCATCTTGAGTTATAAAAGCACTCTTATGTTTGACTTTTTCATCTAAATAAAAATTATAATATCCATTGGATATATCAACCTTTGAAAATACTTTAGCAGCATATAAACTATCAAAAATATCCTGGAGACGTGGCATGGGATATGTCTGTGTTTTTGTAACTTCATTCAGAAACCTATAATCTATACAAACACGCCACGCTCCATCCTTCTTACGAATGAGGAGAATAGGAGAAGCGTAGTCACTACAGGATTCTTCTATAATACCTTGATCTATAAATTTCTGTACATATTCTCTTATTAATTTTCTCTCAGTATGAGATTTCTTATATGGTGGCAAGTTAATAGGAGGGCTATCTCCAGTATCAATAGTCATTTTCTCTTCACCTGGATACGTGCCTATATCTGTTTCACTGGAAGCAAATATCATGGGGTATTCACCTAATAAGTGTAACAATGCATCAGCTTGATGAGCGGGTAGATCTGGATTAATATCGAATTTGTGGTTTAATTTAGGTACATCGCGCTTTTCACGATTGCATAAAATATAATTAGTGTGATGGATTTCTTCTATTTGTCGTACAGTGCCGATTGAAGTATTAACATTGAGTTGGATAGGATAAGCATTAGGATTCAGAATAGGAATATCAACAGAACCGGCAGAAGATAAATAAAACTCAGGAATCAATAAATTGTTATAATTTAGGAATATATCAGAAGGTTGAAAATAACTATCAGGAATCGGATTATGTACCTGCACATATGAATAAGCCTTTGAAGGCAATACAATACGTTTAGATATTTTTATTTTTGTGGGGGATGAAGTCTGCGTTGTGTTTACCACCTCATGAGAATGAAGATAAAAAGGAATAGATTGCTTTTTATATTGTATGGATTTTGTTGAGTATAAAATATCAATGCCTAAGGCAGTTAAAATATCATTACCAAGCACTGGACGAGGCACATCATAAACGAGAAAGTTAAATGTATGCATATCTGTAGTATTGGTGAGTTGAAACGGAAGCTGTACCCTGCCTTCACACATTTTTCTAGAATTAATACCGTTAATAAAAACCTCATAATTTTGAACAGTATGAGAACCGACTAATGATTTCGGAATCATTGATGCTGAAGCTCCACTATCAACTAAGCATAAAAGTTTTTGTTTATTAATGATGGCATGTATCATGACGAGATTATGAAAATGAGAAGTGACAGGATGCTCGTCAGTACCTATCACATTTATATGTTTTCCGGCTTTGCAAAATATTTTGAGAGCCACAATCGGGGCAATGGTGGCTACAGGTATGAGCCTGATTAGCTTGATGCGTTCTATTTTGATTATTATTATGTTGTTGATTATTTTGCTGATTGTTTGAACCTCCTTGTCCTCTGCCTCTACGTGAGCGGAATCTACGTTTTCCACGACCGCGTCCACGGAAGCCACGATTATTATTCTGATAACCATTATTATTGTAATAACTGGTATTTTGATTCTGATACCGATTGAAATTATTATTGTAATTATTAAAACCACGGCGGAAACCTCTACCTCTGTAATTATTATTATAATTATTATTGTAACCTTGATTGGACCCATTATAATTAGAGGGAGCATTATTGTTGGCACGGTAAGAACCTCGACCACGACCACGGCCAATTACTGAGACCACGACCCTGAGAAATTACCACGACCATTCGAATTAGTAGAAGCATAATTTACTGTCTCTGGTTCCTTAAATACATTAAGATTCTTCAATTTGTCACACACAGTCTCAGCTATTAAATTGACATCCTCATCTGGCATAAAAGCACTTTTTCCTAAAAGAGAATCGAAACGAGACGCATCGACTAACTTATCATATACGTCCTCGGGTGTTGTAGGTGTAGAATTATGAATATCTTTAGCTAACCTAGCTGGAAGTCCTTTTAAAAGATAATCTATGATATCACCGTCAGGCATAGCTGGATTGACCTTATGACACAGCCTGAGAATATCGAAGAAGAAGTCCTCATAAGAGTCCTTCGCTGTAATTTTTCTATTATTTAGCAGACGCTGATATTCTTCTTTTGACACTTTTGTCTTAAATGAATTTTTCATTTTTACTATCATGGCATCATAATCAATACCTGGAGTTAACTGCTTGAATCTACGAAAAGCCGTTTTGGCTGAGCCATCTAATATACTACCTAAATGTGCTAACTTCTGTGGTTTAGTTAAACCATAAGTGTCACTCAAGTCCTCAAAATCTCTTAACCAATCACTAAATGATCCTTTGCCATCATAACTTCTTAATCTACCTGAGTTTGCCATCATGAGTAAAGCAGAAGTAGCCATTGCAGAAGGGGTAGTAGAAGTGGGAGTTGATGTTGTCGTTGTAGTTGAATGTGTTGTCGTGTAGACCGAAGTTGTGGATGCGGTGGTGGTTGTTGCTGTTGTAGTAGTGAAAACAGTAGTTCTTGCTGATGATGAGGTAGTAACGGCAGCGGCGGCAGCAGCAGCAGTGGCGGCGGCGGCAGCGGCAGCAGCAGCGGCGGCGGCAGCGGCAGCAGCAGCAGCAGCGTCAGCTTTGGCTTGGGCTTCACGTTTAGCTTTGGCTTTTGCTATACCATAAGCTACAGCAGCTTCAGCTGTTGTTTCATAAGCTGCTTGAAAAGTTGCTAGTTCTTGGGCAGAAGGAGAACTGATAGAAATTGTAGTGGGAGTGCTTACTGTATTTGAGGTAGGTACATCTGGCAATTCACGTTGACCAGAGGTCGATGTGGATGCAGGGGCAGGTTCTGGAGTAAACTGAACCGATGGTTGTGAACGTGAGCGTTTATAATGTATATTTTGTTGATGTATTTGAGCACGTAATGCACGATTTATTGCTGTTATTTTCTCAAATTCTAATTGATAAGCACTTTGTTGTTGTTCTACAGCTTCGTCTTTCTGTGCTTGCTGTAATTTGAATAAATTTAATTCTTGAGCTTGTTGTTGAGCTTCGTAATGGGCTTGAGCTTGTTGCTGACGTAGGGTAGCGATTGTTTGTTGAAATTCATGTAATCTTGAGTCACATGCAGTTTCTAATTCACTATTCCATCTATCTTGCCATTGTTGATGTAAACTACGAAGATGAGTTTGTTGCTGAGTGTCAAGATACTGAACCTTTATATTATATTGCTCTTTGTAATAATTTTGAATTTCCTCGGCTATTCGTCGGCGTTGTAATAATAATTGTTCTTTTATATAGGCATTAGCTTGCTCTTCAATATA
Source organism: Entomobrya multifasciata (assembly GCA_034693345.1). Lineage (NCBI taxonomy): Eukaryota > Metazoa > Arthropoda > Collembola > Entomobryomorpha > Entomobryidae > Entomobrya > Entomobrya multifasciata. The sequence continues at coordinate 6,738 of JAQFXM010006956.1, read as the reverse complement.
TTTTTGATGTTCAGCTTGTTGTTGTTGTATAGCAATAACTCGTTTATTAATCGATTGCTTGAGTTCACCGAAATGACTTTGTTCACTCTCAAGTTTCTTCTTTTCTTCTTGTAATCTCACAAATTCCGCATTTATAACAGCCAAACGAGTTTCAGATTCAATACAATCTAAAGCAGATACGTTAGGATCGTGCTTGGAGTCATTCAAGTTAATTGACTCTTCGAGACGTTTGCGTTTTTGCACATGAATGAGACGATCAATCTGTCTTCTTTTAGCTCGATTATTATGCAAGTTGACAAAACAATCTTGCTCTTGGTCAATGACTTTTCTTTCTTCTAAAATAAGTTCATTTTGTTTAGCTGTAGCAGCCTGAGTGATCTGAGTAAAATGCTGTACTCTATCTTGAATAAGTTGTTCTTCAGCCAAATTAATTAATTCACCAACATGTTTGCATGTTTCATCAAAAGAGACAGTCTGGGGTGATGGTGGTTCATTCACTTGCGCCGGAGGTAGAAGTTCAGATTGACGAACTCGAATTGTTTCTAAACTTGCATTCAGACTAGACAGATTGTCTAGTGGACTTGCTCTTGAGACTGCTTGAATTCCGCTATGCGATCCTGCAGGTGCAGTTATTAATGTGCCAGTAGAACTGGATGCTGTTGGGGCAGTAGGTGCATGAATGGGTGCAACATTTGCATCACTGTCTGATAAATTTTCTCGTTGGTCATTTGCTACTTTAACAGGGGATCGACTTAATCCACTACGTTGAAACACGAGAGCTTCTGCTATAGTATCTGTGGCCGAGGCTAGCTCAATAACCTTTTCACTCCCTGCTGCTATATGTTCTTGTGAGGTTGTGGTTGGTATTGCTTCCTTTTGAGTTGCTGCTTGAGATGCGGATGATGATGATGATGGAATGGCTTTACTACTGGATGCTTTTGCTTGTTTCACTGTTGTAGATGATAAGAAAGAATCCTCAGCTACTTGTGGTAATATAGAGGTGTTTGGTGTCTGCTGGATGCGCGGAGGTGGTGGAGGAGCGATTGGGCTTATTAGTGGTTGTCGGGGACCAGGGTATGGCTCTTGTGGTAAACCTGTTCTGCTTTCTAACTGCTTTTGAAGCCTATTAAATCTTTGTTTTTCTTTTTGTGTTAATAACAATGGTAATTCTTGTGGTTTAGGGGTGCCGTCTGATCGAGTCGGTTTTTTAGACATGAAGGTTACCGTTTACATATACCTTGAAATTTACATTTATAAGGACATTACACTCTTACAATATTATTTTATTTCTGCGAGCTACTGGTACCTAAACCGTGCTCTAACACTGACTAAATCTACATAAATTTTTATATTATATTTTTCTTTCTATATCTTTAATTTCAAAATTAACCGGTATAGACGTGAGCCACTGGGCATTTATCATCCGTGCTCTAACAATCTAGGCATTACTACTTGTTTTTCTAACTTATAATAAATTTTCACGTAAATATATTTGTATATATATTTTTCTTGCTATTTATCATCATTCAATTTATTACATGTATGTTGTGCCGAGTCTATATGCGAGCTACTGGGGAATGCCATCCGTGCTCTAACATTTATTATATATTTTATGAACGCCTGTTTGTATTTATTTTTATGATCATTTTATATACTCGAACGGATGCATCAATTTTCGCTTTCATGCATGCGAAGACTTAATTGCCCATACAAACCCTCGGAGTTCAAGCCTATCGAGCAGTATGACGGTGTCCGAGAACACTTTTTCTGATTTCGCTTCTTGAGGATGAGGGAGAACTCGTTAGGTGTACATCGGAGTAACAATAAGTATGCGTTCAATAATATGCGAGTATATATGTAATTAATTAATTAAGGTGCACCTAAATATATGGATCCTAACTATGCGTTATATAATAATTAAATTGATACTTATCGGAATAACATCTGCTTGGCCAGGCAAATGGGTACTGTTGTTGAATTGGTCTTCGGCAGTGCGGTGTGGTGGTGGTTACACTTACACTCACTAACGTCAGCGGTGATGATCACAGTTTATTATTTTGTATTTTTTTTTAAGTCACACACACCACACGCAAACACACGCACTTATTCTCCTACGACTTGTGAAAAAAAATACAAAATGGGTAAAAGGAACAAAAACGTGAAAACAATGGAAAGGCAGCCGACGTTCCCAAAAAAAAATCAAGCGGAACGCTTTAAGTGAAGTCACCATGCAAAGTAGTCAATATGTCGGGGTAAAATAAGACTGTTAAAAAGGAGAGAGAATTTGGTTTTAAGTATTTATTGAAAGAAGACCAATTCAAAACAGACACGGAGTCTGACATTACACGTTCATTATATAACATCTCTTACATGATATGATTTACCTTCACCACACACACATACAATAGTAAAGGATACGGCTGGTCAGATAGTCAGCTGAATATATTATAACCAGTATTTCATTGTGATGCAACAATGCAATAACAATGGAATGTGAACTTCGTACGGGTTCGCTAGTTCGCTAACCGTGTAAGGAGTAATGACCGAAATGGCAACTACATAACACCAATAATACGTTTCTGGTTTTTTTGAACAAAAGAGGTGACCTTAAACTTTATTTGTTTGAATACTTTACACATTCAAATTTAAAAAAAACGAGAAGAATGTAAAATTCTGAGCACAAACTACCGAAAGCTGCGTATTATGAGGTGTAGATGCACGTTCATTTAATTTAATGCATGTGACCCCTATATCTCGGGTCATGGGGGTCATTGGGGTCAAAAAATGATTTCATTAAGGTCAGTTGTTAATCCTGTGTCAGAATCAAGGATGAAAAAAATGGCCATTTAAAATGCATATGACCTTTTGACCCCTATATCTCGGGTCAGGGGGGTTCCTGGTGGTCTGACAATTTAATCCCAAGAAAGGTCTTGACCTAAGGTGTCTGTGTACCAAGTTTGGTGTCAAATGGTTATGTGGTTTTCGAGATATCGTGTCTGCAGACAGACAGACAGGATAGTAATCTCATTAACTATCTGTTATGCGATTTCATCGCTTTCGGTGGTTAATATCATGTGCAGGGAATATGGTATGCTTACAAATGATTAGGAAAAAGGAATAAACATTTTTTTGGGGAAAATGTTTACACGCTAAGCTTATAACTTGTGCATTGTCTAATAGGAGTGAAAAAAGGTTTTGATCTGGATTTAACTGGATATTTGGATGGAGCTTATTTTTTCTTAAAAAGGGAAATTTCTTTTAGAAAGTTTTCCAAAAGTTTCCCCCTTAACATGTATAGGTTTCTTAGAGCTTTCCAAAAGGATAAAAAAATATTCATACATTAACAACATCAGCTCCGAGGTCACAGTAGAAAAATATTTTCCATTGTGTTCTAAGGGTCCTTATAGATATTTTAAAGCTTTAAGACCATTTTCTCCCCGTGCAAAAATCTCCTCGTATTAATTTCTCCCCAAGATAATATCTCCCAGTACCAGTATTTCACTGTTTATTACGCCGATGAAAGCGAAGCGTCAGCAAGTATTGACTTTATCATGTTTGTCTGTCCGTCTGTCTGTCTGTAGACACGAGAACTCATGAACGCGTTGACCAATTTCGCTCAAATTTGGCATGGAGGTCACTATGGTCAAGTGCAAGAACCCTATCGATTTTCAGCCCCCTAGGTCAAAGGTCAAAGTCGAAAATTTTCAACGTAGACATAGTGTACATTGTAATAGCTCGATCTAAAGCCCTCGTTGAGTAAATCAAGAATCATTTGTCAGTATAGGTCAATGTCCCCTCGTTGGGTCAGAAATCTCAAGGTCAAAGGTTGCAATGTCGAAACATATGCCATGTGACATATCGTTCGAAAGCATTTTTTATTGACAACATCTGTGTTCATCACTGTCATTTGTCGCAATATTATCATCGCAGTGGCGTCATTATGGTCGCTATAACAACGGGTTTTATTATTTGTCTTAACTGAAAGTATGAACGAGCATTGGGGTCGTACTAAAACCCACAACCCACAACCCACAACCACAACCCACAACCCACAACCACAACCCACAACCCACAACCACAACCCACAACCACAACCACAACCACAACCACAACCACAACCCACAACCTACAACCCACAACCCACAACCACAACCTACAACCACAACCACAACCCACAACCCACAACCCACAACACTCAACCCACAACCCACAACCCACAACCTACAACCCACAACCCACAACCCACAACCCTCAACCTACAACCCACAACCCACAACCTACAACCCACAACCCACAACCTACAACCTACAACCCACAACCTACAACCTACAACCCACAACCCACAACCCACAACCCACAACCACAACCACAACCACAACCCACAACCTACAACCCACAACCCACAACCACAACCTACAACCCACAACCCACAACCCACACCCACAACCACAACCTACAACCCACAACCACAACCCACAACCACAACCTACAACCCACAACCCACAACCACAACCTACAACAAGGTATGAATAGAAAACTAAACGAACACATAATTACTAAAACTCTTTGAACTCATGGTGCTTGAATATAATTTGTCTTGCTTCTGCCGCTCATTTATCTAGTAGAAATGTATTTTGCGGCTCAAACAAAGTTGATCGTGACAACAATAAACCAATTATTTGGAAACTGGGTAGACTAAAAGAAAGAAATACGGAATTTAAGTCCACAGCTATATATTTCCTAAAGCAACTAATCTAATCATGTAAAGTACTATGCAGATTCGGGTACTATCAAATATTGATAAGAGTATTGCTGCGAAGTATTAAGTTCTCGTAATTAATGAATGACTAACGTAATGTTGGAAACTAAAATTTTTAATTAGATAAATAACGCTTCCATCTAGTTAACAAAATGTATTACTACAAGAAGTATACTTTGGGTGCAACTAACCATACAAATTGGCTCTGATCGATACCAAATACTTCATAACTTTCATGTTTTATCTACCTATTTTTTGCTCATCGAAAAGTAACCAGATTGAATTTTAAAAAAACCATATTTTTATTTTTATTTTTAACATAGTGGTTTTTAGCATATTGTGCAACTCAAGTTAACTTAACTTGCTTAGCCAAACACAGCTATTGTACAAATTTGATCCCCACCATATTCTACTTGCTAGAGACTCCATAAAAATGTGGCAAAAAATCTCGTCTGAAAATTATTGGTGGTTATTCTATTTAACTTTCTATTGTTTGATATTTCAAAAACTTTATCTACAGAAACGCAAAATATCACTGGGTATTATGTTTTGGAAACCAAGTTGCTAAATTCAATGACGTTAGCCGAACTAAATATCATTAGGGATAAAGACGTATTTCGCGGAAGCACGGCAATAAACGCCGCCAAACAATACATTTTGGACAATAAATTTACAAAAAATTCAATTTCAAGTGTCCCGAATTTGTTCTCAATTTTAGAAAATCTTTCAAGTGGAAACTGTCTCGTTGTAGTAAATAACTTTCAGAACGTTAACATTTATCCTTCTGCTGTTGTGCCCATAGTTTTAAGACAGTTTGAAGTTGCCCTGTTATATCGAAAAATAATAAGCCACACAAAAGTCCACGATGTAAGGGGCTCAATTGAAATAATTGGAGTACCTAAAAACGTTTTATCTTTTATTAATGGAAAATATTCAACGATTTTCAAAACATACCAAGATTTTAGACAAGTAACACATATTTGTCAAATTTCAGAGTTGTCCACACCACTAGCACCTGGAGATTTGAATAGTAATTATTGTGTTGGATTGGAATCAGTACGTTTTGTTCCATCGACAAAACCATGGCAATGTCAAATTCACGTAGATTTGCTCATGCCAGAAAATATATTTAACGTTGGAATACACACACCAATTCTTTGGTACCTGGGCAGATCGTATTTCAAGTTTCTACCAACCTCTGTGCCAACACTGAATATTCTTATTGATTCCAAATCGAGTGCGATGGAACATAATTTGTATTATCTTTTATCATGGCTAAGCGGTAGATCTATTTACATTTCATTACATCGCTCATCATACTCAGCTTACAAAGATATTCAAATTATTGGTCACATTTCATGTCGTCCCAATGCCAAGCGCATTATTGATCACAACGAAGGGATCATATTTAAATTATTTTTAATTTACTCCTGCCCACAATGTCCTGGATTACTAAGTATACTATCTATCAACACAGTACATCTTTCAATTAAACATGTTTTAAATTTAGATATGTCGAAAACGATAGTTTATATTTCTGAGGTGTTTTATAAATTTCGGCCAGACCATAATTCGTTGGCTACGCAGATAAGGTATTTTTAGATAACGATCACATTACTCTTAAAAGCCCGTTGAAAAGATTACATAACGTCAAAGTATCGTACTTAAATAATTTCAAAACTCTTGCTATTGTTTATGCATCAGTTTTCAAAGACATCCTCGGAAACGTAACAAGAAACGTTCCAAACAAAGTCAGTGAATATCCAGTTTCATATTTCATCAATTTTTTCACACTCACAGGAGAGTTCGAAGATAGAATCGACAACGTGCAAATGTGGACTGTCCAAGTTTACAATAAATTTGGATCGTTTAGATTTGTCAGCTGTGGTTCAAAGGGTTTGCCTTCATTTACTTTTCTTCAGCTTTTGGCTATTTTCGAAACACCGGTTTGGAAAGGCATAGCATTTTTTGTGTTTATG
>JAQFXM010006955.1:0-12513 GCA_034693345.1 Entomobrya multifasciata | reverse complement strand
GGTAGTGCCTCTTCCCCAACTTTACTTATTGTAGTTCCGAGAAAATCAAGCGAGATGGAATCCTTTGAGTTAAAATGACTTTTTCTTTTCTCCTCTCATCTTACTTGAAGTAGATTGTAATGATACGAAGTTACATGTAATGTGTAATACCTATATATGTATATGTTATATGATATGTATTTTTAATATTTACATTTCAACAATAATGTGCTACTTTCCTGACTAACCACAGTGTGTATACTTACATTCAAAGAAACGAAATTCTCAATTGCAGAACTCTAAGGAGCAAACGAATTCCCCAATAAACATTATGACGGTACAATTTTCTAAATACTCGATTACGGAAAAAATTGTGAAACTTATATGTATTATGTATTGTTAGCATGCTAAAATGAATATCGTACTTTTATGCATAATATTGAAAAGAATGCTTAGAAATCCATACTTTAGGAATATTTCATTTAAGTAGCTTTACAAATATACGTAATATATTATATTAAGGTTTCAATTTCATCTAGTAACGAGTTAAAATTGAAACAAAAGCTATTATACATAAACAACCTTCACTATAATTAAAGAACCTACTTTATCTGTAAGTTAGGCTTGATTGAAAAACAAAATCAGATGCTCTCGTTAAAATACTATGACGTCGGTTTGTTAAAGATATAATATGCCCCAAGTTTGTCTTTAGACTGACAGTCATGCAAGAGAAAGTTCACAAATAAGTATTAATCTAATATTAGATGTTGAGTTCCTGCTTCATGCTATTTGAGCAGAACATGAACACTAACAAGCAAACATTGAAGCTAACAATAACGCATGACTTTCATTATCTTAACAAAATTGTATAGCACAAAGATGTGAAATAATTATGAAATATGAGTGCGAGTAAACGAAAAAGTTCATGATCAAGACAAATAAAATGTTTTGATAAACTTTCGAATACGCTTTTGGATTTTGCTTATGTAGCTGAATAGTTATCCGCATCTGGTGTGGTAAGGTGGAAAATAATGATACCATGTATACTTTCTCCCCAATCCGTATACAAGAGAGGATTATAGTATTGTTTTAAAGGAGTAGCTGATCAAAGCTATCTAATTGTTCGGCTTAATTGGTTATACAAAGGTAAAACCTCTAGACTTGTTAATGCGAACTTGTAAGCTCAGCATTTTTTTTACCTTCCGTCTAACTCTGGATGGATATAGAGAAGTGTCTTATGAAGGTGAGTGTTTGGCTTGTCTTGGGAAGTTTTACTACAAAAAGCGGAAATAGTGGGTAGTAAGGTAAGGTATTACACGTAAAGTTATAGGTGGTTTACCTATTTTTCCATGTAGAGGAGAAAGAAAACAAGCAAGTTTTGGTGAAGAGCACGTTTTCCAAGTCGTGGTGGGAATAAAAAATATGCGTCTCGTCTCGATTGAGTCAAAACCAGTGACGAGGCAGAACAACAACAAACAGTAGCATAATGACAGTATATATTTGTGTAGTATAGTGAGAATAGAATGTGATAGAGAAATTGGCTGCCAGCAACCTTCAACTCTAATAGCTTCACAAAGTAGTAGTGTAAAACAATAACTGTAAAACGGCTTGACATATTGTATGGATGGATTGTTGTATTGAAAGCTGCTAATAATGTAACACTAAAAAAGTACCTTGGGCTAATTGAGAGTCCGTTTTTGTTATATTTTGGAGTGTAAAATCTTACCGTTATAAAATTGGTAGTTTAACTAGTTTTGACACGAGAGTGAAAGCAATATAAGCTGTTTCTTGAAAAGACCGGATAACAGACTGACTTCTCGTTCAAATAAAACCTGCAGTGCTCGTTAATGATGATTCCTTATGAAATTCTGAAGATACATGTAAACACTAGACAACTTATCAACATATCTTCAGATAAGTGCGCCTGGGGCTATACAAACTTCTCCCATCCAAGTTAGCTGCCTTTGATAGTAATAATAATAGTATATGTGAGAACATATGACCCCATTTGTGTTGTATCTCAGGAAAAAAGAAAGAAAATGAAGAAAGCTTAAATATATATATATGAAAGGTACATGCTATAAGTTTTCATGTAGGTTATAATAAGGTAGGTAGATAGTATGCATGACCATAATAACACGCATCATGAAACATGATTAAAGTCGCACGTTTGAACACAGTGGATAGGCTTCATCATATGCTGCACCGACGTTTTTCCCATTCAATCCGTAACTTTTTACTTCCAACGTCTATAAAACCTTATAACGACTTTTACTATTACTTTTACTGTCATAATGTATTATTGCTTTTTCGCCTTACAGTATAAATACTGTGTGTGGAACACGTAGAATCCTACTTATAATCAAAACATATTAACTACTTAAATTTACAATATGGATCACAGAACCGAAACCTAAAAGGGATTATGATAAAATGAAAAGATTGTTCTTACCATTCCTAGTTTTATACTTACAATCTGAAGCGATTCAAACCAAAGATGATTGTGTAATCTTCATCAATATTTAAAATTAGTCCATTAGTAGAATAATGAACGTTACAAAAAAATCTTCAGATTGCTCACGTACAAATGTATTAGTGGAGAAATACAGAAGTGAGTTTGGCATTTTACATTCTTTTCGGATAAAAATCGTTTGCATATATTTAAATTCAAATGTGCTTTTGGAACACATGAAATTAATGACTACTAATCTTGTCACACTGCCTCTCTTTTTTGTAGTCTCTATACTAAATGGAACGTAACTAAAATAAGTGGTTTTTGCACATTTTTTTTGGCGAATTAGGTAGTTTTATACTAACTGTGGTTGTGTGTGTGCATCAAGTAAAAAAGCGAAACCAGTAAACTAACTAAAGTAGACTCACCAGTTCAAGGTTACATTAACCTAGAGGGACAAAAAATCTGACATTAAACGCACAATTTCTTTTACTTTTCTTTCCTTTCCTCTCTTACTACTCGTCTGTTTCATTTTTCCCATTTTCTTTCTGTCTCAGCTTGAGTACTTCTGGTCTGCTAGAAATTCGTATCTCTGTCTAACTTGAAGCTGAGTAGAAGAGATAGATTTTTTACATAAGCATTTTACACACGGTTTATCTTTCTTGTGATCATACATGGCCTTAACAAGAGAAACAACATAGAAAACACTTAAAGCATACAATTTAATGTTTGTACATATAATAGGCAGTATTAACTCATATTACATTTTTTGGCTATATGCTCTTTTCTGTTATCTAATATTCCGTTACTAATACTATGTTCTTTACTTCTTGTTATAAAAGATTATCTTTTGTATGTTCACTAGCCGGTGAGACAGCAGTAGGTACAGACATTGATACAAATGTACATTAGTCCATGACCAAATGAAGGAACGGAAAAAAAGAAAAAAGAATCCCTGAGGTGAAAGTCGCATCTCCTATACATACTAAACCATAAGAACCATTTTCAAGTTTCGTTTACTATTTCAACAAAACACTGCCACTTTCTTTTCGTCTTATTTTACTCCTTCTTCTGTAACTGTTTTACTTTTTCTCTCTCTTGTAAGTTGAATACCCAACACATTGGAATTCCCAACAGGCATTAGCTACAAGTAGTATGGTAGTAGTAAGTTGTTGTAGTAGTAGTCGTAGTAGAGAGAAGTAGTGTGGTTTAAGTCCTCCACTTATTGTATTCTTAGTTGGTAATGCTATACCAGAGTCGTCCTTTGCTGCTGAGGAGTAAGTGAGTGAGTGAAAGCAAAAGGTAACGAAATTCGAGTTTTTTTTTTCGCCACCACCACCGCCACTATTTACTACAAAAGAAGTGTGCGAATAAGTACGTATGTGTGTGTGTCTGGTGCTTCTACGGTGGTGGTACGGATTACAGGTTGCTTTTCTCAGAACCCCCTTCACGTTTCCCCTTTTATGCTTTGTAATAATGGAAACAGCTCATAACGTTTTACAAGCAGCCAAAGTTGTATACATACCTACCTTCCTTCAGCTTCTGATCAAGTAAATATAAATACTAGAGGAAGGAGGGAAGAAGAGAAATATGTAACACTATTCAGTAGCACGCACACAACTTCAAAAAAGGTAATACATTCGAGGCTGAAGGAATATATGAACATATATTTTTATAGGAAAGTTCATCGTTATGATAAACAATTTTAAAAAGAAACACAACCTGGAGAGTGTCATGCCTTATCTTATCGTATATTGTATGTTTACTTTACAAAGCGATAAAACTCCAAAAGTATAGAATAAGTCTTATGATGATACATAAGTACTTATTATACCTACATACATGTTCGGGAAAAAAGAGTTGAAAACTGGAGTTAGGATGAGAAAGCAAGAAAAATTGTATATAAGGATACATAAGACACGCGGATGTTTCAATTCCCTGGCTCTTAAAAATAATGGCAAAATGGATGCAATATGAAATATACGTAGGTTCCTAACAACAACACAGGTAAACTTGTAAGCACAATAGTTGAAGTGAACGTGAGAGAAAATGTTTGTAGAAAGTATCTGGTGAGAGGAAAATGAGAAATCGGGCACTGTGTGTTGTTCACTGCATGAGGTTTCACGTTTTCTTTCACCAACTACTTTTCTTTTTTTCTAAAAAAATTGTCCAGTAAATTGGTTCCGGTGTGCTTTCTTATTTCGTTTACCTGGTGTACTGGTATTGGTATATGTATTAGTATTGTTTTCTTTTGCGATTTTCTAGAATGTAATGCAAATCAATAACTGGTTTACTGTTTCAATCGTATGACTGATTGGCGAGTACCAGACTTTTTCAAAGGATTACAAAAATGTGACCTACAGAAATGTACACGTGCAGACACCACCTTTCACGATTCCAATAAGAAATTCTTGTTATTCATCTAAATATACTCATGCAAATTTTTACCTGGTTTTTCTATATTGTTATCAATATGTTTGGAGTATATTACATACATTATGTATCTATGTATATGAATTCTTGCTATGGACAAGTATTCGTGCTTTTATTAATTAAAAAATCAGTGTCACGCTTTCTGTTTATCACTGCATCTGTTTTGAGGGGATGAAAGGAACGGGAAAACCAAGATGAGATATAATATACATACTTCTATCCTTTCTCTCTAGGTTTCTGGTTTGTGTAGAGACCCAGAGACCCGAATCATGATTTTAAAGGGAAAAGGCTGTTCTCACAAATCGGAATGTTAGCTAGCACTTGAATTATGTGGAGTACTCTTTGACTTTGTATCATCAAATCAATTGGTGAAAGTGAAGGTAGTAGATTTGGACAAGGAAAGAAGGCAAACACAAACTTTGTTCTCTCTGCATCTCTACAAATGAACCCAAATATATTAAATGTAAAGAAGGGTACGGTACGGGATAAAAATCTCTCAGAGAGAGTAACAGAAAGTAAAACATGTAAGAACAACTATCCAATATACGGTGGTAGTGGTAGTAGTGTTCACCTTCATAGTAAAGCGTAAATTTACCTCCCGGTGAAAGTAATAGAGAAAATGGACAGAAGTAAGCTAAACATCATTGAATCTATGTATATCTATCTGTATGTATGCATACAAGTGTTAGTATTAAAGTCTCGATACCTAGTCCTTGTATGATATATTATTTTTCTTGGATATTATCACAGTACACATCAAAACGAAGGCATAGTATTTTGCACGTTTCTCTCCTGTTCAATAACTTTCCTTCATTTCTCCTTTTCTGTTGCCCTGCTGCTGTCAACCGTCGCGTCCACATTTGTATGTGAACCAAAACCAGCTTGTGCATTTATGATTATGAAGTCAAAGTCAGAGAGAGTGACTGGTTGGCTGTTAGCAGAAGGAGCATCATGATAGTTTTGCTAGTTTTATATATGAACAGGAATACTTATATACTTGTACAAAGTATGAAGAATTGAGCGGACGGATGAGAGGAAATTGGGACGCAAAGCAGGAAAACTTTATCATTTTTCGTGGGTCCTGTGTAAACTGACAAAACAGGTCAAACTATTTACGTATAAATGTACTCTGTGCAAAAATATGAGATTTAAAAAAAGTAAATAATGGTTGCAAAGCGTAATTTTCTACTTCATCTTTTTACTCTTTTGAAAGGTAAAGGGGGTATAGGTTGGTGGTCCAAAAAGAAAAGATGTGCATCTGCAAAAAAGCTATTCACAATCAAAAGATCAAAAACTAGCTAGAGATACATATGTACATGTATGACAATATGTTGACCATGGACCGTGTACAGTAAGATGTACTTGGCGTAGTTGATTTTAGACGGATGGATAGAATAAGAGTACGTAACTTAATTTAAAATTTGTGTCCATTCTCATTCCAGCTGCTTGAGCACACATATATTTTTACTAACTGGTAACGTCTGGAGTTGAATATAGACTTTAACTAGCAGTTTTAAAAATAGCTAAATTTATGATTTATTCATAGGATGGTTTCTTGTGAAATGTCCGTGTTCACATTAAATGAGTTTTTGTCAGACGGACACACTCGAGCTTATAGTGATTTATGCATGCACCCACCACATTACAAAACATTGCAAAAACATTAACAATAAGAGAACTACAAAAGAGTGATAGTTTGACATTGACCTGACTTCAGTTAGATTCCCATTTTTTGCTTGGGGAAAGTCGTTTTTACAAGCTCAGCCTGTTATCTTATGAAAAATTCATAGGTTTGGTTGGTTCTTTAATTGGTTTCTCTTTTTTCCTGACCATCTGTTTCAGTAGTCATGAAGAAAGAAAGGAAAAAAGAACACGTGCATAAAAGAGCATCAGTGAGCACGTCCATATTACGTTCTGAATTGATTCCATTTCTTACTATATTACCCATTTATACATTCCATGTAGATTTTTATGCATGTTTGCAGTTAAACCATAACAAAAAGCTGAACCATACTTATGTCTACAATATATAGGGTAAAGTTAAACCGGGTCTGGTCTACTGCGTGCCACACGACTGTTTCATATTCTGGTAAGGCTGGTGGTGGTCGGTCACGATGAAGACGAGGAAGAAAATAAATGGAAAGAGACAAGAAGTGGGGAAACCTTGGACTGACGTGACTCGTCTTCTGACTCCACTCCGTCTATTGTTACTATGCATAGTTTATGTAGTAGCACACTAGTAGCAGATGAAGAGGGTCGAATTTTAGCAGCCTAATATGGTACAAACCAGACCACCAGAACGATCTAGTATTAGTATTAGTAGCAAATAGCAACTAACTAACAGTTTTGTATTTATGTGACGTTCATGTCATGTGGACTCCCACTTCAGTTGACTCTACCTATAATAATATATGTAATATGCAAACATGTCAGGTATTTTTTACGTGTACCTTCTTGTACAAAAAATGAACGCTGGAATGGAATGAAAGGTTTTGATGGTGAGAAAGAAACCCGGGTAAAATAACTTGGAATTTCAGTAAAGAAGTTATAAGGTTTAACAGTTAATAATATACTAGAGTGAACCTAGCTATACTACAACTTGGGTATACTTTGATAGTATATATTGTAGTTCTAAGAGTAGCAATAGCAATACCGATCAGGCCGATCACTACATTCCCACACTATCGATGTTCATGGTTGTCTACTTGGGTGACGGTGTAGACGAACTATTCTAACTATTCGTTGTATAGGCCTATAAAGAGGTATAATATGGCAAACTGATTGCCCAATGGATTCAGTTGACGAGTCAATGCAATAAAGATGGGTCATTTAGGTCACTCAATTGCTGTACTAAAGCTACAATGAGCCTTTTGCCCGTCCTTTGTATTTGGGACTATACATAGATATCTACTACATGGATTCAAGTATGTGAGTATATTTTCGTACATATACTCTACTATCTTAACCGGCAAGGTAATTGGAAAGTTGCTGTTTGATATTTCTCTAACTCTGTATCAAAATGTTTGTAAAAGGCGAACTGAAACGATATTACCCTTGTTTTATTGCTCACGTGAGTCAAACTATTTTATGCTATAATACCGTTTGCACATGTAGATTCCAAGCTTCCATAAGATGCAATCATGCGGATAACCGAAACCGACTTCATGAAATCAATTATTTCCTAAGTCTAATTACAATTCAAAGGAAAATTTTATAGCAAACCAACTTTACCAATAATCCCAGTAAAAGAGGCTTATTTATTTAAAACTACAAATTTCCTATATGAATAAGCTCTACTGCAGTTTATAAGAAAAATAATATTAAGTATAAAGGAAACAGCTCCATTCATAGTAGGACCTGTTTTCTCTTTTTTATTGAAACAATTATGATTAGTGATACTCGACAGCCAAAACTACGTCATCGATAAATGCAACGTAGTGAGTATGACATTTTTTAAGTTATAATTATGTTTATACCGCTTGACCATTTCCTTCCAATTTAAATTATCACAAAATAAAGTTTAGTGTATTGATACTCAAAACTTCCTTTACTGTAATACAGTTTTTTAGTATTTGTTGGTTAATGATAAAAATGCTTCCAATTCCAACCTATACTGAGTTGGTGAAAGGAACTTTTTTTTTCAAAATTATATTTACTCAGAGGAGGCCGCTTAGCCGCGTGACTTGTTCTTGTTGTTAACTGTAGTTCAATAATTCCTTTCGTACATATCAAGATGTAAGCTTGTCGACGGATTTTACTTTGATATCATGGAGGTGTGTACAAAAAGTTCAGGTTGATTATTTTTGGTTGGTTGCTCGATAATTACACAAACGTGTAATGAAACTTTCTGCATGAAGGGGTTATCAATAATTGATAATTTATTGATTGGTGTCTCTATAAAATAAAAGTATGGTCTAGTATTCTCCAACTTAGTCCAAAAAACTTTCGGCAACGGAAAACAAGCTTGTTGGTGTATTGGTATATATAGTTTTAGTAAGTTTTGCAGCAACTATACGCTCTCATTACATGGAAAATTTTCCGATAGCACAAATAAGGCAAACAGGGTCAGTTCATAAACTTGTATAAATGTTATATGACCTACGTAAACAAAACCTGTCACTGCCACACACAAAAAAGTTTGCTAATCCCTTTTCCGTTCAAAATTAATGAAACTGACTTTTCGCATTTAAGCGTCTAGATAACTTTACCATTTCAAACGCGTTTGGCCAACCGCTAATCTAATTGGTCCAGTATAATGAAAATTATTTTCTGCTGTGTTTAGTCTGTTAAGTTTTAATGGGGCAATATGATTGTGTTAATTGAATCGTATATGACCGTGTTTTTATGAAACAAAAGAAAAACGACATTGGATATCATGGTATTGGACTTATGGGAAGTCAGAGGATATAAACACAAATGCAGACATGGAGAAAAAATCGCAAATAAATCTTTTTCTTCGTGAAAACATGTTTTTTCTTCAATTTTTTTGTCTTTGTCTGACATTGATGGTGATGGCATTCATAAATAGAAATTTCTACGTGTGAGCGCTGTTCAAAACTAACACATTAACATATACCTGTAGTGTAGCACATATACTTACACGGACACATAAAAGAGCTTTTATTTATTTACTCGTGCATGTGGAGAAAATACTCGGTGTGGGAAACTTGTAAAGCTCTGCAATGTTGTCATTAAGTTCTCATAAATTATGGGTAATATAATCGTTCCCCGGTAGCTAGCCAGTATCGGATAGTACACAGTATAAAGAGACAATTTTTACGACATGTGATTTGCAGCAACCTTGTGACATATATATTCAATTCATCCTGTCAGTTTTTGGAAGGAAAGTGGAGAATAGACGATGATGGGTATGCTATATATTTTTTCTAAATGTATGTGTTCTTGTTGAGATTGAGTAGAACCTCAATCATTTTTCAAGAAGGCCACATCAGTCTGCCTGTCCGTTCAATCAAGTTATCCGTTAATCTCGACATTAAAACCCAACGCTTTTAATTTGTAAAACGATATATTTCATTTAAAAAATACACGTGACATTGCTTTAAATTGAGCAAATAATAACAATTTGCAAATATGCAAGTACTTTGATTGTAGAAATTACAGCTTAAACGTAATGGTGAAAGCCTAATGGCACAATTTTATGGAAGTTTACTGGACAGAATGAAAACATGTAAATATTTCGATGCTACTACATTACAACGGTTTTTGTACAAGTGTCTCTATTATGTTGTGTGAATCCATGTAGCCACAGGGGACAACACTTTTAATGGGCTTTATGTGATAATATTATTAATAAGAAAAATAATATAATAACATATAATAGACTCTCGTATTGTACTGCCAACTGCATCCTACCTTTCTACAACCTACCACTTCGGTTCCACCGTTCTCAATCTTTTATTTAACTGTTAGAAATCATAAAAAACACAACAATAGGTGTGTAACACGGGGTCATTTGCTTGAGATCTACTAAAATGAATTGTCACGTTCTTCATTCTCCTCGCATGTTTTATTATCAAGCAATCAAATCATCAATTTATAGAGGTAATGCACGGCACTGAGTAAGTGATTCTTAAATTATAAAAGAGAAAGCACCGTTGCGAACAAAGGGTTTCGCTTGTGAAATCGATTGTTCTGCTTAGATGCAATGTTTTAGCCATGCTTTTGGAAAATCGACCACAGAACTGAATACAGACAAAATCAACTAAATGAAAAATGATAAAAATAAACTCATAATATGTAAATGTATGCACATATTATATACTACTTTTTTTGGTGACAACATATATTTAATGATAAGGTAAAAGCTGCATATTTGATGATATTAATGATAGCTGTTGTGTTGCTGAATTTTTTAAATAAAACTGTCTGCCACTAAAAAACTGACAATAAAAAGCAGAAAATAAGTGGGTTATTTTTAATGCCTGGTGTTTATGAAATCATTAGAAGAGTTATAAGTAGAATATAGATTGTGACAAGAATAAAAGAATTTTTTGATTATACACTTTTTATAGACGCTTTAGCTTCGATAAGTATGTAGAATACAAGGTTGCTGACTAATTCATCATTATTGACGAAACATTCATTTTCAGTTTTTGCCTTGTGGTTCTTTATTTATTTTTATAAATGAAGTATGAAGGATAAGTCCTACATAAATGATACCACGACATGAAGGGTTTGGCACAAAAGAAAAAAACCAGCCTTGCGTTGTTTGTAGCAGTAATAGCTATACAGATTAGATGCAAATATTATACATTTCGATGACTATATTGTCTAGAAGAAGAAAGAAAGAAAATTATACTAATTAAATGAAAGTTGGTCTAGTCGTTAAGACGCTAGAGGTTACACTACTATAGGACAAAAGGACAAACAGTTTTCAACTCAATGCCTTTTAATGGACAACTTATTTAATAACGTTTTGAAAAAAATGCAAAGAACAATAGGCGAAATTGAGCTGACAAATGGTCTATACTGTAACTTTAGTGGGTAAAACAACGATACAGACGTGATTGTCATAAATGTTGTCATACAGTAATATGGAATAGAGGTTTGTTATCCGAGCGAGTGGAAAATACGCGAGTTGTAAAAAGAGATAAAATATTTCATATGAGTAATTTCTTGTCAGTTTTGAAAGGATAAAGTAGGGCCACTTAAAGCATTAAGGGCGCACGGTTGAGTGAATCATATATTACTTCGTATTATGATACCTGGTGTGTGTGTATCATGAAAATTTCATGATGATTAAAGGGACGTGATACGAAATGTCGAGGCGATGCTAGAATGCCTGACATGCCACTTGCCAGCTGTCAAGTTTACTGACATGAATGGGTTTTTCTACACATTTTTTGTTTTACTGCATGACGGTTAGGAAGACGATAATGTATTATATGTACATGTAGTGTGTGTGCTATATGAGAAAAGCCATATTTTAGTTAAAAAATACACTATTCTCGAGTAGGACTGTAGGACATGAAAGAAAGAATTAGGAATATTTTTA
This sequence comes from Entomobrya multifasciata, assembly GCA_034693345.1. NCBI lineage: Eukaryota > Metazoa > Arthropoda > Collembola > Entomobryomorpha > Entomobryidae > Entomobrya > Entomobrya multifasciata. The sequence goes on along the minus strand of JAQFXM010006955.1, from coordinate 634 downwards.
CTACAACAGCATGTACTTTTTTCTCTGGTTTTAGCTCCCGTTCTTACGGATCACTGCACATGATGTTTACATCTCTCCATGAGCAAGCCGGAACTCTCCCCAGAACAACTTTGGTAGCGAGCATCATCATCGTTTTTACGATAGTGTTGGCTCCTCCATTAGTCGAGAGTGTTCCGCAGTACCCGGGGACTTTTATAAAAACAAACCACTCTCGTCATGTTACTCACTCTTCAGGCGACAACCAGCACAGAAATGGTGCTCATCGTGAGAGGCATAGCGCAACCCAGGTGCAAACAACCACAGGAACGCTTCATGGCATTCGAAGGAACGTCCTGGGAAAAGATGTTCATGTTTATTTGGGGGTGCCCTTTGCAAAGCCACCACTCGGGCCCCTAAGATTTAAAAAACCGATTCCTTTAGAGCCGTGGAATGGAACACTTTACGCTAGCCGCCAGCCAAACACCTGCTTCCAAGAAGTTTTTGAAAGTTTCCCCGGCTTTAAAGGGGAAATGTTGTGGAATCCAAATACCAACATTTCTGAAGACTGTTTGTACTTGAATATGTGGGTACCCAAAACGAAAAAGACAAATATGCCCATTCTAATCTGGATCTATGGTGGAGGCTACATGGCTGG
>JAQFXM010006954.1:0-12514 GCA_034693345.1 Entomobrya multifasciata | reverse complement strand
TCCATACTTGTTACCAAGTATATTTCCAAAAATTATAATAATTTTTTAAACGCATGCATTAATGTAGCTGCAAGTCCCAGCTAATTGTTCATGTAGTTAACTGTGTCGGACAGACAAAATTACCCTATCAAAATGAAGAGAATAATTCTAAGTATCGTTAAAAAATTATGGAGCTGATTATTATCCCAAAGGATTCAATTCCTGATTCTACATTGTGTAGGAATGCAATGAATTGTAGATGGGAATGGGTTGAATATGATATGATAACTGCAAAGAATTTATGAAAATTTTCGATTTCGTAGAACAGAGATTTTTCACGAGCTGAAATGCAGTTGAACGATAAAAAGCTTGCATGTTACCCTAAATAAATGTACTATTGAAATAAAGTAAAACATTAAGGTTCAGATGAACCAAGACCAGTCTGGATTTTGACCTTTTGTCCTCATACAATGGAGAATAGAGTCATGTCCTCATCTATCAAACTAAGCGTTGACATTCTTAATAGGTTATTCAAAGGAAACAGGGCACATTATAGGATTTTATATTTTTGTTATGTTCGTCGAGGCTATTGACGTTTTGAGACACAAGTTAAAAGGTGACAGGTACTAGCTTACGCCAAAATTCTACTTTTAGTCTGTCTGAAAAAGCGAATAGCGTATTTTCATATTTTTTTGTATCCATTCAACTCAGGGTTTTTTACGGTACATTAAACGCAAAGAATTTTTTAATGAAAAGCAAATTCAACACACATAGTGTCATGCACCAAAAACTTTAATGCATAATAATTAAAACGAAGATCATACCGAGAGTTAATTCTGACTTCCCGTAACCTGTTTGTCCTTGTTGTACTTTGCGAGATATAAAAGCACAATGTGCTTTGAAGTCATTACATTTTAAATTACTCGGAGCCTAGAATAGAAATAAGAACTATAAAAACAAGCCCATGTGCTGTATCTAGCTTTTACCTGTATAACTAGTATAGTATATGTTGGTATATTGTGTATAACGATAATATGATAAGGCGTGGAGGAGGAGGACGATGGAGGTGAATGTTCCCTCGCCAATCCAATTTCAAAACAAAACAACGTGGTTTCCCTACCAAAGCAAAACAAAGTAATTCTTTATTCTCGGTGCACAGCTAAAATTTACTGACAGATTGTGGTAAACTGTTGGTGAATTTTTTGAGAAGGCAAACAGCATCAAAAGACAGAAATGCGTAAAGCGACCTTCAGTGTCTCAACAAAATGGAAAAGCTCTGATGTGCTGATCTGAGGCGTACAAATGTGATTCCTTTGAAATGGAATAAAACCACACCGAGCGAAATCTTGCATTAATTCTTGAAATGGGTTGGGTAAAGGTGCTCGATTTCATCTACATAATATAATCCTTTTAACAGTGTGTAGGTATGTACATGAACATATATGTTGAAGTGTTGAAAGAACTAGCTCGCCTAATGATTTTCTTTGTTCTTTTTGACAAAAAAGGCGAATCTGATTTGATTTCCATTTTTTTACTAGTTCTCCACTAGATTGGGTAGCCAAAAACTAGATTTGTGTTGATTGGCACAATACAAATTGCACAAATGGGTTATGTAAAATCTCGCATTAATATTAATGGTAAACGTAAGCATCAAATTTATGCAAATGCTGACTGTTTTTTAGTCACATGCATGGTACATGTTTTCAAACATGCGCTCTCTCATGCATAACCACAAGATTATGCCAAAGTATAAAATACAGATTTCATTTCTCTCTGCATCCTGCAAGTTAAATTGATTTGATTATACGGAATTTACAATTTAAAATGTGAAAAACTAAAGTACAAAGACTGAAGAAAATAAGTAGAAAACAGTTAAATGAAAAGCTCGACATGTACACTTTCTTGTAATTCGATCGTGAAGATGAAATTCTGCAGTTATCTAAGCTCTGCTTACTGCTTCCCAGATTCTACTTCGTCAAAAATAAGCAAAAACAAAAATTTCACAAGAATACAGTGAAAGTATCAAAGTTAGTGATAGTTAATACATATGATGATGGGCTTTCTTCATTATGTTGCTCTTCTTTCGAAATTCCAAGACAGTTTGTGCCTCTCTTTTTGTTAATACGACACTGCGTTTAACGAGTAAACCTGATAAGTAACAGGTTTTGAACATATCGTGTGATAAGTTGGAATGCGAAAGCCAACACCTTTTGTGACGCAGTTTATTATTATGATAGTATTTACATCACACCTGCTCTTCTGTGGTGTTCTTTATAAAAAGGTGTATACATTTAAAATTAGAAGCTTCAACTACCAAAAACCAACATGTGTTTGTAATACAGAGAGTAAAACTAGACTTCTAATTTATTTAGTAACTGTTGGAACAAAGGAGAACATTCGTGAGCCTTTTTTACGCAACCAACTAAACCATATGGGTAATTTGATTTCGTTCTTTATTTGTCAAATTACATTTACACAACTGTGGCAGTATCGTCAATTTACAATAGATCAATAAAAATTCTATTGCTTTTTATTCTTCATAATTTCTTTTGTACTTTGTCCTTTGTCATCCAGCAAATTCGGTTACGACACACAGATGTTTTCAATTTTAACAAACAACACATTCAATTCAATGGGAGGAAAAAGAAAATTGTTTAGAAAGTAGAGAAAGAGTGAAAGAACGTTTTTACCTTGTAAAACGTTTGGCTCACGCTTTTTCATTTGCATTTGATTGGTTTCTTCTTAAATAAATTCTACTTGCATACTCGATAATGTGTGTGCACGTATCACGTTTTTCGTGCGTGATGGTATGATTTTAAAGTAAACTAGGTTTGATACCTGGTAGTCTCTTTTGTTGTAGCAGCCCAACTAATAGAAACTAATTAACCTAGTCCGACCTTGTAGAAGCAACAATTATACCGCGATCTTCACTTTAGTGGAAAAATCAGCCATGTAATTACCTCATTCTGTGGAATTAAGCATCATTTAATATTTCTGCTAAAACCTTTCTTTTCCGTGAATTTAATTTGATTGTTACTTCCGATAAAATTTAAATTATAAAAGAGGGAAAATGCTGCCCAAAAATGCAGAATTGTTCGTTAAGGCTTGTCTATTTTGTCAAAGTTGCTGTCTTATCCCTAACAAACCTTGGAAGCCAGGTTCAATGAATAGTGAAACTATAATCGTGCCCAGGAAAGTTTGGGTGAAGGTGAAAGTTCTCAAAAGGAATTTAAAACTAAGCCTAAGATAAACCCTTCGTGAAATTTTTCTCGTTTCTATTTGTCTTTTAGTCCACACTCAACATTATTTGGAATTCTATTCTAAATATAGCCCTATGCAAAAAAATAACACTCGAAGCAATACAAGAGCAGAAAATCTAAAATATTAGTACAACAATTAGAGCAATTGTTCCGTTTTATTACATGGTTTTGCAGTCAACTCTTTGATGAGTGTACTTTGTATGTATGTGAAGTACATAGTGTACTTCACTATGTACTTAGTGTAGTACTTAGTTACTTAGCACTTACTTAGTGTAAGTACATAGTGTAGTTTAAAAAATATTTCCCTTTGCTTAAAATGGAGATATTTTTAGTTCAATACCCATTTTGGTTTTTAACTGAAAGTGAGCTTAACCTATCAAAAATAGAATACTATATAGATGCTTTATAATGTTTTGCGTCTTTCAAATTATGATTTCAGTCTCGTGTTATATTATTTCATTTTTTCATACAATAGTGAAAGCTTACATATGTGATGAAATCAATTTATTTTTCTTTCCGTTGCTTACGGTTTGAGGAACAAAAGATTTTGTATTCCATTTTAAAAAGCAATGTCAATGTTGGCACCCACAAATAGTAAAGCTCTTTTAAAAACGTTCAGTTCTCTATAACAGCTTTTACAACACAAAAGTACATACAAAAAACTCCTAAGCTTCCTACACATAATACCTAAGTATAAAATATAAAATATATAGGTTTGTGTTTTATTTTGCTGTCTAAATTTGGCCGATTCAGCTATAATATCAAAGACAATCTTACAAATCACAAAAAGAGAGAATTTGAACTGGCACTTTCTTTGATCAATCTCAGTGGGTATGATATGATAGCATAAAGGTCTGTATTTTTCCCCTTTTCGTTCGTATTTTTAGAGTTTGTCGGGCGCAAACAATGTTTTATAGAATTCTGTACCAGCATTTTTTATTTTGTTGGCCTTATAACCGGAAATGAAATGAATGATAACTTTTTCAACTGGTATTTATTTTGGTATGTTGATCTCGTATATCTACACATCGTTAAGTTTACAAGCTCTTATTTCTACGTATTGAAAACTATATATACCTACGTCACGTCATGTATAAAACACATATGTTATCTTTATTACATTACTATTATTTTCTTAGTTTATTTATGTATTGTGATATTTTGTATCTATACGTTGGAAATGTTAGACTGCTTAAAAGAAAAAAACCAAGATACAATTTCATATTCCGTTAGATTTGTATTTTGTATACATGTTTTAGTACTTTTTTTGAGTTTCAAATGTGTTTGCGGACGGAACTTGTATGAAAACAATACTCTTGTCAGATTCAATTTCAGACTAAACTACACGGAGCATATTCTAACAAGGTTTATGCGATATTATTCTACGTCGTAGGTACCAGGTAGCGAGCGTACTGATAGAAATTGTAAAATAAAATAATTTATTTTTGTAGACAGTTTTCTCCAACAGCTGCATCATTGAAAGGATTGAAGGAAACGAACATTCTGAAATCAAATTTTCAATAGAAATGAACGTGTAACAGGTGTAGTTTCTTTCCTTTTGTTACGCATAACCAGGAAAATTGTATTTCATAACCAGTAGTCTATGTAAATCATATTGGGAAAAATAAAACTCAATACATTTATGCAGAAAACACATTCTGTGACTGTTTACCAATATAACGGTTAAAATGTGACACGCGTGTTTGTTGACTACGTTTATCAAATGAGAATTTCTTCCCTTGATTAAAAATAACAAATAATTAAAAAGTTTGTTTTTGTCACTAACTAAGTTCTCCTTTCAACTTTGTGAACCTCTTTAATGATAACTAAAATTCAAAAATAACTTTGTCTAATTATTTTGGTAACTTTATTTCTTTGTTCGCAATAAAACAATACCAAGAGTTGATGCTACGACCAAACTCCGTTGTGCTAGACGAACTAGCTTTTTAATTCATGATTTTATGAAATATGAAGGGAACACCGGAACAACCCGGCGTTTTACAAAGAACTCATTTTGTTTAATTATGTTGAGCTTTTGATGATGATGACAAAAGGTTTTACAGGTGTAAACAGTCAGGTTTAGCACGCTTGTTTGTACATTTTATTAGCGTCGTATTTTACCAGACCTTTGATCAGTGTCTAAACTTTTCCCCCTTTTGTTATGTAAATGCTATTTTCGCTACAAAATTTTCAGATTGGCCCGGTAAACAATACAAAATTAAAAGTGACAGCAAAAAAATAAATAAAAAATTGTCAATCTTCATTTTCTACGAACCACCTACGACTCTAGTTGTTGTTTTATCATAGGACAAAATACACATCAAAATAAAACTGCATAAAAGTATCCAATATCATATCCCCCCAAAATGAGAGTTTGTGTGTCTTGATAAAATTAAATCGATTTTCGACAACATCAACCGTTCATTTTATGATCTATTTTATTTGCTTTCTATTATCAGTTTGTTCTGTCATTGCTAGATAAGCTAAACGTCAACATTTATCATTATCTTGGTTGTCTTTTTCTTTTTTGTCAGCTTCTTTTTTGTCAGCTTCTGTTTCTGCCGTTTCTTCTTTCTTAGCCACCTCCGCTTGAACTCGTAAAAGTTTCTTGTAGGCATGTGTAAGAACCATATTTAGTTCATTATTATTAAGCTTCGTCACCCTACAGTCCTGACTAGGTAACAAAGAATCCGCTTCACCCTTCAAGTCCCGTCTGAAATCTTCAATAATATTACGATACTGTTCCATTACTCGGGATTCCTTTAGAAGATCCTCCATCATTTTCTTTTTATCACATATCTCCTTCTCCGCACAAATCAACGTTTCCTCAGCTGTAACCAAAAGGGGATTGCACGAAGTGTACTTGCAACACTTACCACACTCAATAATATCTCGGAGTCGGTTTAATAACTCCCACGCACATTGCCCCTTTTCCATCGCTTTCTTTGACAGATCGCACCGTTTCGTAAGGGTTTTATGAACGTCACACCAGACTTCCACAAAACGAGGCGAGTCCAAATTTTCTTCTTCAACCGCACAATATACCTTGTCTATAAATAGCTTGATCATTTGAATAGCGTCACAATAGGCTTTAAGTGCAGCCTCAGTAAATTCAACGGCTTTCCCCTTCGTCTCTCTCAACGCATGATCCAACTCTGAATTAGCCTTTCGTATCAACTCTTCTTCATATTCTGTTTTTCGAAGGCATTCACTCTCTTCGCATTTTTTCTCCTTGCTGCACTCACATTTTTTCTTCTTACATCCACATTTTTCATCGGGGGGAGCACAATATACCGTTGTAAACAATGTGCGGGTTTCTTTAGAACCATCACAAAGAAAGGTTGCTGCTCCAATACCTAACAATCCTGCTGTAACAACTGCCGACCAATACCTTCGTAATTTCTCTCCCCAGTTTGATCCTTTACTACCAGAGTTGGATGAACAAAATGTTTGAACGCATGGAAAGTTGGTCTTTATTTTGGAGAGATTGGAAAACACAAAATATTTCAATACAAAATGTTATCTAATCTGCATTTAACTATGCTCGAATGCTTGAAGTTCAATATGAAGATATGATCAGTGTTGTATTTTTACCCGTGATAAACTAGGTCCACTATCGATATTTGTCGATACATTACAAAGAGAGGGCTTTACAGTTTCCAGAGTATAGACACGCACCCGGGGAAATATTCTCGTTGTCCAGCATGCTAACATACGAACTCGGTTCATCTTACTTCCAAGAATTTCTTCCCGTTGATACAGCTTGTTTGCTTTTTGTATTCAGGCAAATCGTTTGCTCCTGTTGTAAAATGTATTACTACCATACAATAGGTAGGTGTGGCCCGAACATATTGTTTTTATCTGTTTATGCCAAGGTAAAGTACCCAAGGGCAAATAGTTGAATGTTGGTCCCTCGACAACGTGAAAAAATGTGCGGCTTTACTTTAAATTCTTACTTTTTTCCTACTTGGAAATAGAAAGAAAGCTCATGTATCCCCACAATAGATTCTAACAAATACAAAGTTATCAGCAAAAATGTCTCGTAAAATCTAACCCGTAAAACAAAAAAATGGCTGGTTTGTCGATATTTACAACAATCAACTATTTAAGCAAATTCTGCCCAGAGATAAATTTTTCATAATGCATACTTCTTTGTTAGCTGTCGTAACGTAACTATATTTGCATTACAGAAACTTTTGCTCCCAATAATAACAAAAAATGGTGGTGTTCCTTTAGAACTTTTTAATTGCTTCTTGGAAAGGTGCGAAAGAATGGAATCGTAATAAAGTTGTATCCGAGAAATTCTTGTCCCGTTTGATATCTTCCCAACTCTACTGGAATAGAAAAATTGTCCGCATAAACTTTTTCTGCGATTTTTATCATAAATTATCATTAATACATCAAAAGTATGTAAAAGAAAGCGTTGCCTCCAGGTTTTTATTCCTCTATCATATTTCTTCGGATTGTGGTGTATTTTTTATTTCTCTGCCATACCATGTCCATGAGTTCATAGTAATAAAAAAAGTTTCCCCTGTCACCTGCAACGAATTTCCTTTCTAATGAAACTTGTTTATACACTGTGTGTAGGGAAATGCTTAAAACTTTATTTTTATTATTATTCCTCTTCTCTACTGGCTTTAGTTTATCATCTAGAATCTAGACCTTTCGCTACTGCCGCCGGTTGAACTACTAATAAAATATCCATTCGAAATTGTGTCGTATTTCATTAAATCACGAGAACTGAATAGCGATTCTCCTTTCTTTAATGTGCTGCCGCATTTAAGATGTAGGCTTTGTAAAATCAGCAAAGGCAAATTTATTTCTTTTCTTATGCATTATTTTCTTACGTCAAATCAATGATGTTGATTGCTGCCGATATATGAGAGACAAAGCTGTGGTTGAAGAAACTCGCACGAGAGCTCAACACCAAAACCCATAAAAACATGTAGTAACAGTGAGCAGTGGGCATACATAACTTTCCTGACTTGTAATTCTTCTATATAGCCACGCAATATTAAGATAATGGAAATTAGAACTGACTACTTTGTGGTACTACTTGCAAGAAAAACAACTTTTTCTCTCTGATCTTGGAAGCGCTATAAACTCAAGCGGTCCAATACCAGCGTAGCGTAGCACACCAACTTATTCCATCGTCCTTTGTAGCTTGACTTATACATGCATTTTACATATACACATACAATATATAAAAAAAGCCTTTTAGAGCTAGGACCTTTTTTCGGGACTTTTTAAGAAAAAAAACTTATTGTGTTTTTGGTAAATTGGAATTTCGTGAGCCTTCTCCACTGCCTCTGTTTTGTATGTATTGAACAGTACGTTTAGTGCACACCCAATAACGCAAGAAGAAAGCTAACTTTGTTTACTTCAATTACATTCACTTGATTTAGCACACATGGTACTAGCATTGTTCTGTGTACTTTTTTCCTCGATAGGTTTGTTGTGACTTGTGACAATATAGGCATGATGTGCAAGTCCCCTAATTTCACGTCATTGCAGTATAATTTTATTATAATGGAAGAAATGGTATGTAATTGATAATGATAACAAGGAAAATCCCACGAAAAAATGAAGCAAAGATTGTTCTCTATATTCACAAACCAATCACCAACTAATTGTGAGCAAACTAGTGGAAGTTTTCTACTTTGTCCATGTCTGCCACTTTTGAATTCCACATTTATTTGTGGACCCAAAACAGAAATTCCATTGGCTGCATTTTTTGTCTTACTTTTACAAACACACACAATAGTTAACTTCCTAGTACAGTAGATATAGAGCGTGAGCGTAAGGGTTGGGGATGGTGATAAGAAGAGAAAGTAAGGTTATAAATGAAAACAAGCTAAGTAAAGGCATATCAGATGAATTCATAGGAAAAGTTTTCTTTCTTTCTCAGTCAGTGGTTTTGTCAGACAATCAATATCATGGGATGCCTTTCCAATAAAGATAATTGATCCCCTGTGTGGTTTTCTGTGTTGAAAAGCTTTTCCACAGCAAATTTCGCATTTTTATGTTACAAATCACTAGTCTACATCGCTAATATGAAGTCGTTTTTTATCGTTATGTTCTTAAATCAGTTTTTTCAGCTTAGAATGCTTCAGCTTTTACGTAAAAACTCTAAAAATGCTTCTACATATTAAGATTATGCTTTGTATACAAGTGTGCTAGTTCGTATTCATGTAATTTTCGAGTAATGTGATCCCCATCCTAAGAGATAAAGATTAGATGCAAATTATCATAATTGTGGCTTATTTTTAGTTCTAAACCATATTGCTTTGCAAAGCTTTCTTTTTCCAAAGTGGTACCAATATTAAAGGTAAAGATTACTACAACGAATATTAAAGACAGGAACTATTTCAGTGCCCTAAGTACGTTATTGGATTATTTCCCTGATCGTAATAATAATTTCGTATGCCGCGCCTATTCCTATACTATTACTTGTTCGGAGAATGAGTCTGTTTTATGCTTCCGTTTTCAATTCATGCGCTCATCGAATAACATTAAAATGGATGTTGGTTATATGCAAAAGTATAAGTTGATTTAATCAAAAAATTCTTTGAATTCGCCCTGAAGCAACACATTTGATGGCCAATTTTAGAATTTAATAAAGCATAATATTCAACGAAAACGGTAACAATTCTTGGAAAATGATAATTCCAAAATATTGAGGAAATAATATTTTTTTACTGCAAATGCTGAAAATAACTTGTGTCAACGAGGTCAAAAAATACAATTACATTATTTATGAGTATTGAAGTGACTTTCAGCTATCTGCAGAGTAGTATAAGATTTTCTTTTACATAACGGACTATTGACTAGCCTAAAAAGACAAAAGTTCTTACGTCTCCGTTATATTTACACTCAATATACTTTATTTTAGTATTTGTCTATTCTCAAGTTACACAAACCTAATGCATGTAGAATTTCAATCAGTATCGGATGTTAATAATAATATGATATTGTAGAAGGTGCCTGCTGTGAAGACATTGCCATAAAATAACCATTATTTGTTTATTTTCTCTTTTTTCCCTCGTCACAGCGGACGTTTTGTCTTGCACTGCCTCTATTCTGAATTTGTGTGCCATCTCAGTGGATCGGTACCAGGCGATAACAAGACCATTGGAGTATTCTTCCGTCTCCTCACCTCGACGGATGCTGGCTGTGATTTTTGCCGTGTGGTTGTCAGCCGCGTGTGTGTCACTCCCTCCTGTTTTACTCCTTGGCAATGAGCACACCAACCAAGACTGTGCAGTTTCACAAAATTTTTGGTAAGTTGCCAGTTGCCCAATATCAGACAAGTTGAAACTTCAACATTTTCGCGTCATTTTTACAGAGGATAGATGATGGCATAACGAATGAGCTATATGATGCATAAAATATTTATATGAAAATATGATACGGTAAGTTTATTTGTATTTACACACGAAAAAAACGCTATCCTAAGCAGAGAAAGTACTCAACGTTAAAAGTTCTCGTTGGTACTAATAAAGTACTAATAGTACTACATAATTACATACATACATTGTCCACAAAAATAATTCACTAGATCAAAAGCTGCATGTAGTGGATTTTCTACTTACCCAAGAGATCACATCATGCTTACATCGACATTTATGATCAATGTAAGCACTAAAGTTGTATCTTCTATTACCCCATAACGTTTATCTTCTTTTGGCACGTATTAGCATACTAGTTTTTATATGAATTGCAAACTCATTTTCGTAACTGGTGGAACATGAACATGTTATGATTATTATTCATCTTGTGAATCTTTTTCAGTACTGGCGTTTGTACTTTGGCTCAAGAAATAAATGTTCTATAAACAGAACATTTGTCATAAAAGCGCATACTTTCATAAAAAGCATAACTCAATAGGAGATAAGTGAAATATATATTTGTTCATGTCTGTTAAGCGTGTATTATACTTTTCGATTGTCGTAAATTGAATCCATTAAAATAAAATTTACTTTCACATTAAAATTTAGTCGCAAATATAAAGTATAAACACAGAAATAAAATTGTGACGTCAGTCAAATTCCCATTCTGATTATGATTTAGATTCTTGCCATGAACACTTTATACTTTCGGTTCTACTGTTAGATTTTACGACAAATGTGATACGAAAAATATAGTAGTACAAACAATCGAAATGCACTTTATACTTCACAGTCTACTTTTTGTTTACATCAGGAAAAATTGAGCTGGGATAAGTTCACCAAAAAAAGATCAAACTTTGCAGGTGGAAAGTAGATTATTGTTTGTTTAGTTAACAATCAGTGTTCCATCAATTTCAGTCTTCAATTAATTTATTCAAGTAATCATCAGAACTAGAAAAATATCCGACAGCTAAAATGGCAAGTGCATATCCAGATAAGGTAACTTAATTAACAAATTAACTTATTACATGGTGCATCTCTTTAAAGACTTTACATTCTACATTAACAGTTTACATTTTTTCAATTTTTAGGTTCAGCTTGTGGAGGATTTACTGGCCCTAAACGAAGACGACTTCACTACCGTGTTATGCACGATCGCTCAACGTAATCCGTATCCCCACAAAACTTCCTACATCACTAACAAGTTTCAAAAAGCAAGGAAGGACGAAAAAGCTCCTAAAAGGTCTGCGGTGGAGTCCACCATTACGAAGCTTTTTGTAAAGCCTGATTCCCCTAAACTGAAGGAAGGAAGACTTCCAAAGCCAAGCAGCCGTGCCGATAAAAGTAGTTATTCGGCCAGTCTGCTTCCTGACCTACACGGAAGTTCAGTTTGGAAGGTAAAACCTTCCATTAAAGTCTAGTGTTCATGTTACTTAAGACTAAATCATATTGATATTAATTAAAAGTACTAATTAGCAGCATTTAAACCTTAATGTATTCATGCAGGTACCTATTGTCTTGCAGGTACCTATTGTCTTCAGAGGGGATCTTGTGCCGAGAAACGGACTTTTGTTCATGGACGTCGAAAAGTTGTCTATGAAGACTGGCTGGGGATCAGATAAACCTTATGGATCAAAGAAGAAACACAGACAAGTTGCAAACAATATATCAATCGTAGATCAAAATGGAACACTAGTCATGTGGGCATTTATTCAAAGGGACCCCGGAAAGGTTTGCCAGTACTTTACATCGTTACATCGGATCAAGAGGGCAAAAATTGAAGAAGGAGTTGATATTTCAACCGTCCGCGAGATTCTTGAAAAATTATTAGCTACAAACAAACTAATAGGCCTAAAAGTCAACGATGATTTAAAATCCTTAAGCTAT
>JAQFXM010006953.1:0-12518 GCA_034693345.1 Entomobrya multifasciata | reverse complement strand
TGGAATGCGGGGGTGGAGGGAAGGGGGAATTTGAATTTAATTGTGGGTGGATATTGGAATAAGCTGCTATAATATAATATAATTAGTAATTAGGTATATTAAGGAGAGAATTAGATTTGGTTAATGTTTTTGGTACAGAAAAATAAAATGTTAAGGTAAAAATTGTGAAAAAAATGTATAAAAAATTGTGAGATAAAATGTGAGTATTTTTTGAGAATTTGTTTATTGTTAAAAAAATGTATTTATTTAGAATTTTTAAAAATTTTGTCGTTTTTTAAATTTTTCTGAAAAAAAAACGCATTTTTAAGTTGAAAATTTGTAAAAAAAAAACAAACAAATTGGTTGAAATAGATTGTGGTGTTAAGATTTTTTAAAAAATTGTGAAAAAAAAAATTGTATAAAAATTTGGTGTGATAAAAAATGTGGATTTTTTTTAGGGAATTTGTAGAAGAAATGTATTTATTTGAAAAAAATTTGTGGAAAAAAATTTTGTTTGTTTTTTGAGAATTATCTAAAAAAAAATGTTGTTTTGTTGAAAATTTGTAAAATAAAATTTGGTTTTAAAAGTTTGTGGAAGTTTTTGAAAAGAAAACATTGAATTTGTTAAAATTAATTAGTTTAGAAAAAATTGTGCAAAAAATATGATTATTGAAAATTAGTGATTTTTTTAACTTGTGAAAATTCGTTGAAATTATTTTTTATGATAATTTTTTTTTTTAGTTTTAGAAGAAGTATTGGTTGTTTTGTGAAAATTAGTAGAAAAATTTGTTATAAAAATTTATTTCATGCATTTTGTGAAGTACTTGTAAGTGTTTTTTTCGGAGATGAAAAAATTTATTATGTCAGTTGTTAAAGTACTAAAAAATTATTTTTAATCATGAAATTTGTTGTTTTCTTAATTTTGTTTTTTTGTGGTTGTGTTGTTTGTAATTAACTTGTAATTGTTTTTGGGATTGGGAGTGCGTGTGTGGATTGTATAAGAAAAAAAATGTGTAAAAAAATATTAATGTGTTTCTTGATGTGCTATGTGAACGTATGGTTATCTTTATTGTTTGTCTATCTGTTAGATTGGTTGAAAGAGGGTGAGAGAAAATTGAATTTAAAAAATGTATAATTAATGTGAAAAATTATAGTTAATTGTTTTGTTAGTTAAATTAGTAAGATAGTTAATTAGAAAGAGTAAAAAGATTGTTGATGTAGAAAACAGAGTTGTAAAAAAATGGATGGTATTTTTTTGTGAAGAAAATGTAAATTAAGTTTAAATTATAATTTTAAGGAATTGTTAAATGTGATTTAAAATTGTTGGAGGAAAATCCTCTCAAAAAAATTGTGTGTAATTATTTGTTGTGAAAATTTGATAAATTTGTGAATTTGGAATGTATTATGGTTAATTAAATTGTAAGATGTACAATTAAAAATAAAATGTGTTTTTTACAAAGAAAAAAAATTTGATCTGATTTTAATTTATTTTAAATGCTGATTAAATTGAAAATTGTGATAAAAATCTGCATTTTAGTTGGAATTCATGCATGATGGGTATGCTAAAGGCCAACACAAAAAAAAGCAGACAAGCAGCAGAGCATTCTCATTGCTGAACAAGTACAAGGATTGCACAATAATATTGTACTGAAGAAAAAGCTTCTCTTTACTTTACTGCGATAAACTGGAGTACAAGTACAACTGACTGAATGGGATATTTGGGAATGTCGGTGAAGTTGATACTGGAATGGAAGATTTATTTTCTAGCACAGTATCCGCGTAGCCTTTTTTTCTAAATACTAGTGCTAACAAGTCTGTTGGTTTGGTCGTTCGTTTTTTGGTAGATATTCCCTACCAAACTTTTATAACAGGAGCATAATATTTTCACTTAATTGCACGCTATGAACAGTATATTAAACTTGATTAAGTTTTTACAGCTTTTATTATAAATTGTGTATCTAATTGTAAAGCAAGTTGGCTTTTTACGCTAAGTTTCGATATTTAAAATAAAAGAAAGGCTTAGTTTTTACGGAATAAAAAGCTAACTGGTAGTATAAGGTGGTTTTGTTATAGAATACATCGTGTTTAAGCCAAAAGTAAAAGTTAACAATTAATTAATCAATTTTGTTGCGTTTACAAGAAAAAAGCGTTTTGCAAATACACTGACTTATTCTAATCATGTCGTCAATATTTAAATTAAACTTATTTTTATTGTATTATGAAGTTTATATGAAGTTATGATTAATTGTAACCCAACTAGGGCAACAAAGATAATTGATACGAATCCTAACTACCTTGAAACTTAAAAATGTAACAAACGATATTGAACGCGAACGCCTGACGCCTATTTACGTACTATGTTGGAAACACATTTTTAACACAAATAATTGCTGGATTCGGACTATTTTGTTAAAAAATATAAAATACGGTTTTAAGGATTAGAAGTTATCTGATTTATTGTCAAAAAAAAGGTTTCGTAAAACTCGAAGTATTTGTTGGTCACGTGATTTCAAAATTGTAGAATATATATGCTTAATGAATTAATTAAAAGGAAATGAGTTCCTGTTCTCAAAATTTAGCTTTTATAATTGGACACTAAAAGATTTATACTAATTGGGTAATGAATCATATTAGGAAACTGGGCAGGTTATTTTGTTATTTATAATTTATGTTTCTTAAGTTATTATTCTTGAAGTATGCTCATTCATTGCTTCATTAACTGTAAATTTTGAAGCGAAAAGATAAACCTTTTGGAAGCGGAAGGTTGCTTTCTCAGAAGCCAGTAAATTTTGGACCGATGGAGAGGTTTTGATAATATTGTGAACTTTATCTTGGTTGAACTTATTCAGTTTTTAGCTAAAGTTAAAACAAAAATATTTTAAATGTCAAATGCCAAGTTCATTTATCATTGTTTAAGTGCTAAACGTATAATGAATACTTATTTATTTATTTATAAGTGAATGGTTTAAAGTATCTTCAAACAAATAGTTACAAATAGTATTTTTTTTAGATATTCAATTTTATCGCTTCTATTCAAAGTTTTTATTAAAAATAATGACAAAACTAATGTCATAAAAATCTACATTTATTTTCAAATATAAAACCGAACTTATGACAACGATCGCTAATACTTAAGGTTATTTTTTAAACTCTCATTAGATTGCATTAATTAAACAGAACAAATATAAATTTTTCTACACGTATTTGAATTTCTTATTTAACATCTTCTCCAACAAGTTTAAAATTTAAGTAGTCAATAGTTTGTTAATTTTTCAAAATTCTCTACTTTAACAAATCATTTACACATCTAACTTAGCATTTTTTGTATTCAAGACTACAACTGTCATTTTTTATTGTACACCAAAAATATTTTTAACCTACTGAAATTTGGAGAATAACAAAAATATCAATTAAATGTAAATACGAACGTTGCTTTAAACATTGTGAAATCGGACATAGATTTAGTTTCCATTAACACCATCAAATTTGCTTACATTGAAGAACGACGACTATACAGTCTGAAGTCTACCTATACTTGTCACTAAGATAATGATTGGAATAAACGATCTAAAATCTAGTTTTGGTTCGATTAGCTAGAGCAGCTCGATACAGCACAAAAATTGTAGTTGTCTATTATGCATGCATTTTTTCTAATAATGTTCAAATTAAACATGCATTTCAAATGAGTGTACTTAAATATAATCCTAAAAGTTATGTAATCGATTAAAATATATTAGCACTACTTTACCAGAAATTAAAATTCAATAATAGAAAACTATATTACTCTTAAACAAAATTACAAATGTATTATCTTAGTCATCATCAATCTTATCATTTTTTTTCTCATTTATTACACCTACCTATATGGCTATAAAATCCACTTTGATATGCACTTACATAGGAACACTTTGTGCAACTAAATGGTTTCTCGCCAGTATGCTTTCTCATATGTTCGACTAAATCACCTTTCATGACAAACTGCTTACCACATACATTACATTTGTGCTCCATGATCCTCAGATGAACTCTTTTATTGTGCTGCTTTAAGAGACCGTGAACCTTAAATGATTTTGTGCACAAATCACACTTGTAAGGTTTTGATGTTGTGTGAACAATATGGTGCAGCTTTAAACTTAGTTTTGTTTTAAACTTCTTGTTACATTTTGGGCAGCTATACGGCTTGATATTGCTGTGCATAGCTTCATGGTGTTGTAAGTTTCCCTTGTGCGCAAATGACGCTGTACAAACTCCACAGCTGTAGGGCTTTTCTCCGCTGTGTAATTGAATATGGCTTTTGAGATTACTAGACGACGACAAAACTTTTTGACATATGTTACATTTGAATGGTATTTCTGTCTGGTGAGTGTGTTGCACGATTTTCATGTAATCCTTTTGGTCAAACGTTTCGTTGCATTGAGTACATTGAAACTGAAGTTTACGATTATGTATCAATTTATGCCTTTTAAGACCAACTTTACTGAAAAACGATTTTTTACAAATGTTGCACATAAACGATTTTTTGGCTGCTTGATTTTCCAAATTGCTAAGTTGTGCGGAAGATTTTTCACATAAATTACATATATTGGGGTTCTCTTGTATATGGTTACGGTAGTGTGCAAAAAGATCCACAGCACTGGTGAAAGTTTTGTTGCAAAAAATGCACTGGTCTTTTCCGAGAATAATTTTTGAATGTTTTCGCGAGGTACTTTTTGAATTGTAGTTTTTATCACAAATATCACATTTATTGTGGCGTGCCGACATTTTGTATTTCTGCTAACAAAGTAATCGATGCTTTGTCACAATATATATTTTTTTAATTTGGAAAATGAAATGAATTTGAATTCTAAAATTTGAGAACTGAATGTTAGGTAGTGTTTTAAAACGTAATTAACGTAATTTTTTGCAGTTACTAGTTCATTTAAAACTTGACTTGGACAAGTTTTAACCGATCAGAACAAAGTTTCCAGTATAAAAAACACGTTTCTGCGACTGCCAGTTTTGCTGTACAAAGTAGTTGTAAAATATTTATTTGATCCTAAAACCATTTAAGACGATTTAGCTACCTTTTATCTTTCCTAGTTCAAGTGGCTCGTGTAACAACATGCTTTTACACAATTCAACAAGGCAAACTAAAACTGTGCTTTCAGTTCTTTGCTTGTATGGTGAATTGAAATGCAGACCGCAGCTTCACTATGCAGAACTTCACGTAGGATAATTGTTTAGATGCGTCATCCGAATTCAGGAATGAGTAATGCGTACCAAAATATATTTTCGGTTTAAATGAGCTACGTGTTGATAGTGTACGTGGTATTCTCCTGGTGTACTAGATAAACTGCATAAAAATATGTGGATACATAAAACAAAGTAGTAATAGTCAACAAGTATTTCTTTCATATGTCACATTATTTGTTCATTGTAGATTAATGCATAATGCTTATTTACTATGATTAATATGTTTACAAAAATAAAATTCAAGTTTACAAATAAACGCCCGCACTCGTTTGGGTAACTCTTAACTGTGGTTTAGGTCTCACGTTGGACGCACGTACATTTTAGCCGCATCGCTTTGCTGACTTTCGGGTCAAAAAATTATTTTATTTTTAACTAATATTTTATATCTGGATTTAAAGGTTACTTTTGATATTCATTTGAATTTTTAATGCAAACTGTTCCTTGACTTTATTTTAAATTGCATTCTTTAGTCACTGTATCAAACATAAGAGGAAAAGATCCAAACCTGATTAC
The DNA here is from genome assembly GCA_034693345.1 of Entomobrya multifasciata. Classification (NCBI taxonomy): domain Eukaryota; kingdom Metazoa; phylum Arthropoda; class Collembola; order Entomobryomorpha; family Entomobryidae; genus Entomobrya; species Entomobrya multifasciata. The sequence continues at coordinate 6,794 of JAQFXM010006953.1, read as the reverse complement.
CCACTTGGATTTTTGGTGCAATAACATGTTGTATTATCGGAGGAAAATAATATTAATCGTTGGTGGTAGAATGCAAAGGAAATAATAATACATGTCACAAATTCGTTTAAGCAAATCAGTATTTATAACTGTATATTAAGCAACGACGAGAGATGTGAAAGCATAAAAGTCTTTTTTTTCTTGAGGAATTGGAAACGGCTAACTGGCCATGTATATAAATTTAGTAAACTTTTTGTTAAGTATTCAAATCTTACCTTAATTTAAATTCATGATTTTCCGCCACAAATTAGTTCACAACCGATCAAATTGCAAGGAACCATCTAAAAAAATCTGCTTAATTTATGACACGTCTAGCGGTAAACATGATGCATAATATAACAATTACAGCTTTGGGTAAAATGGAAATTGAGGTATAATTTTAGCTTTAAGTAAAAGCTATAATATCGCACAGAGAATTTACTTTAGGTTTTAACCATAAGAAATGGATCATTTTTTGTATTCATTTTTATCACTAATTCGGTAAAATGCGCATCATCTAATCTTTGAACAAAACTGATCAAATTGCAGAAACACCAAAGACTGAATTACTAATTAGTTTCTTTTGTTATCGTACAAAGCCCAGGTACTTGCAATTTTGCAGCCAACACCGTCACATTAAACATTTGGTGCATAATAATTTACCGTTGACACAGCTATTTTAATGCCTTTTAATATTTAACCCAAAATCCACGACATATTTTTTTAGAACCATTAAAAGCATATGACATTAATTGACAAGCCTATGCACGATAGTTTGTATTTTATTGTAGCTTGTTATATACAAAATGTTATGAACACTATTATTTTAAACATTTTAGCATATTTGCTCAACTTAAGTGATTACGGAATGCATAAGCAAAGTACCTGTTGCAAGACACGTGGAAAAGGGACAGTCAAAAACTATAAAAAGGTAGCAATTTTTTGACACTTTTACTACTATAACTATTAGCTTATATCAAAGTGTGTCATATAAGTAGATATGAAAAATAATCCTAACATCCCACAGCTTACGTGGTAACCACTTTTAAGTTGATTAAATTGTACAGGGTAAAGTGAATAAAATTTATAGCGATTGACGTTGGATAAAAAACGTATCTAAGTTTTTAACCAGGAGGCTATATTCTCAATTTTTCCTCGATTTATTTAATACATGTATTTAAAATACGGTATGTACAAAAATCCGAATTTGTTGATCAAAACTAAACTATCTTTAAAACTGTAAATTTCTAAGTACCATTTGTTCTTTTCGAATAATTGTAAACATTAATTACAAAAAAGTGCACTGGTAAACTGAAGTCAAATATTTATCTCGATTTAGTCTTGATAACTTCTAAAAATTCACCATGTTTAGCTTTAAGAAACTCATTATCACTGGCTTGATTCTACTCAGCTTTATTTCCTTCAATAGTTGTCAGAAACCTAAAAAAGTGATTGAATTAAATCGTGTAGGATCTAACTTACCAAAACTACCCAAAGCTCAACCCGTCAACATAAAAACATACCAAACCCTTTTCTCAAAATGCCTTCTTCATATAATCAACTACAGAAACGTTGACCTTGAATTGAGCAACATTTCCTCTGCGCCAATATTGATAACAAGATACCTAGTAGTTAAAATTTTATACAAACTCCACTATAAAAAGCACATAGACTATGAAACTCAAATTAGTATTTTCCCGGTCGAAAAATATCCAAAGAACAACTCATACAATATTCCACACTGCTTTAACATCAATCATGAACAACGTTGCGCACATTTTCCATTTTGGGATAAAACTAGTGCGTCTAAACCTTGGATATGTGAGGCACATATATACTTGAATCCTCCGAGCATTCTTGAAGACTCCACATATTTCGATCGAGATTCCAAAATGCTCAATGTTAGTTTCTTCAATATTCCAAGTGCATTTAAAAACTTTATGTACTATGTTCCCATGAAATTCCCAGAAATAAACCTAATAGAATTTCATCCAAACTTTTCGCAAATAGTACAGCTTTTGCAATTATCACGGCCACAGTTCGATATTCTCGTTTTAGACAATAATCCCCAAATTAAACACACCTTTACCGCACTTTTCAATTCTTTAACCATATTTCGCGACGGATATCTTAAATCACCTTACGCGTTTACACAAACAAACAGAGAAATACTAATTCGATTATCTACACAAAAGGAATATATTTGGGCTTGTCGTGACTGCACTGATTGTGGCGTATTTGGATTCATTTCATTAGGCAAATTACCATCACTTGACTATCTTTTAAATAAAATTTCAAAAGCGAATTTATTACACTACAAGAAAACGCTCTGGGGAACTATGATATACCCAATGTTTTCCGACGCATTGAAGAACGTTGAAGACAGGAACGAATACCAAATGTTTCTCAACTTTTCATCTGAAAAATTGGGTGTTGATTACATGAGAAAAACTGCAGAAATGGCATTGATTTCATTTGCTTTATCCAACTTTTCCAACTCTAGATCTATTAATCTCTTTATACATTATTTTCCCAGTAAAAGTTTGTCTTGCGGAACTGTAAAAAATAGTGTTTTTTATCCAGCCATATATTTAAATCCTGGTGGTAAGCTAGACCCATTCCCATTCCGATTTCATCCAAGCGAATTAAAATTTGTAAGTTGTGGAAACACATCGGTACGTGGGCTTGTTGAGGCTTTTGTTGAATTGGTGTCTGTATTTGATTTGTATATTTGGGGGGCCATGACTTTGACTACAATTGTAGTAAGTTATTTAGCAAAGTATATTTTCAATTTTTATGCAACTAAAATATATACAAATATATATGGCACATCAAAGCGATCCCGAAAGTTACCATGGCTTGACGTGACGAAAATGTGGGTTGAACAAGGAGACCCCATAAATACGTATCTAATTGATGTATCTATAGCTAATCGTGTATTACTTGGTGTGCTTCTGCTTTGCTCAATTGTTTTGAGTAATCTTTTTCGGAATGAAAATATAACAACGATAACTTTACCCAGAGAGACTATACCATTTGACACGTTTGATAGTTTACAATCAAATCAGTTCAAAATATATACTCGAGGAACTTATGGCTTTGCAGCTAATCTTCATGAGTTTGATTGGATTGGTTTTGTTCCTGGTCTATTTCAAAGCACATTACGTATTATTCAGCCAAGAGGAAACTATTCACAGCATTTTATATCAGCCTTATTTAGAAGTGAATTATATATGTATTTAACGCCGTCGTCTTTTAATTGGAAGGACTTAATGTTTGGTGCTCCAAAGGCAACAGATGACATGCAAAAAGTGTTGAATCTTACGAATTTGTTTCCTGATTGGTTTGAAAGACTTTTAAAATATAATACAATTACTTCTAAAACGCTAAGTTGCAATAAAACGGCGGTTTTACTACCGGATTTTGAAGCGAATGAATTATATTATGACTTAAAGCGTAATAAGTTCAGTGCGTTTCTTGGGAATGACTTAAATATTTCAGCTTCGGTTGGTATGGTGTTTTTTCGACGAGCTAACTTACCAGTGCTTAGGAGAATGCATGGTTTGTATGCTGCTGGTTTGTGGGATTGGTGGACAAAAATGCTTGTGGATTTTATGACTAGGCTCAAAGGTGGGTTTTTGGGTGATGGAAAAACTCCAACACAGGCTTCGGATATGAATGGAAATATTGTGGTTGTGTTTTTTATTTATGGAGCTGGTATAGCTTTTGGGACATTACTTTTTATAGTTGAACATTATGGAACAATCATAAAAATTCTAAATTTTTTGAGGCAAAGAGTAGTGCTAAGTGTGCGGTATATATTTCACAAATTACTAAGGCACAGATATACATAAGATTAACCAATTCGATAGAAGTAAGGTTAATTCTTTTTATTTTTCAAAACAAGTTTAATAAGTATAGTTTGTAATACAAATCAGGTTTGCACCAATCCTATTTTGGATACAAGGTTTAAAATTACTAATAATTGCATATTAACTTTTGTTTTTAAGCAATAAACAATAAATGTTTTACAATTGACAATTAGAAATCATTATAATAAGCCAACAGCTTAAACCTCACATTGAATTAAATAGCATACACTTCGTTTAAAAGTTGTTTGAAAAGATTAACTACTAAGAGAAATGTTATTCGGTGTTTTATTGTTTATCGAACGGTTACTTAGAAATAATCAATTTTCTCTGCAAGATATAATATTATAATAATATGTTTATCTGATAAGCATTAGGGATTCACTAGTATAAGTATCAGTATCAATATAAACTATTTGAATAACATTAATTAGTGCTTGAATAAAGTCTAAATAGATATTTGTATTTGATTGCAAAATAAATATGCTTTAACCGCCAATTAAAAGTATTGTCTCACTCGAGCAACGTCTGTCCACAGATTCGGTGATAAGTGTAGATAAAAGATAATGAATGTTCACTTTTTTTTGCTGGAAGAAGTTCATTTTTTAGAACTGTTCCAAACCAAAGAGATATTAGGGATGGTGAAGAGGATTGCTGCGAAAAAATTGGAAAAGGCGGGAGATGGTTATCAAGTAATTTTAGAATTGTTTGGGGTAGGACACAACAATGATTTGAAAATATTGTTGGAAAAGTTCAAAAAAATTATGAGGAATCGAAAAACATTGTGAGAAATGGAGATCCGTTCGAAAATCTACTAAAACGTTTTGGTTTAAACAGTAGAATACGCACAAATATTAAATGCTACCAACGCACTTGATAAAAGCAGGTCTTGTGACATCAATAGTTAGCAGTATAAAGTCTGTCGCATTTGATAGTGGCCGAATGAACTTTTTCAAACCATTTTAACGTGGATAATCGAAAACGCCCAATATTTTTAGAATAGTTTGGGTAACTTGTGCAAACATTAAATGCGAAGTTTCGAAAAATTCTGATAGCACGTATCCGAGTACCGTGGTGTTTACCAAAATTAGCCATTTTTGGGTGTCTCAAACCTAAACGGCCGACCTCAAATTTTTCACCTAAAGCTATGAACTGCGTTGCGTTGAACTTTATGCGTAAAAATATTTCAATTAGGGTCTTCTATTAAACAAAACATTCACTTTGGACAAATGAATTCGGGTAGTATACCCTCATTTACGACGCATTAGAAGGGAAATCAACGCTGGGCACCTTGGGCATCCAAAAATGGCAAGTTTTGGTTCTCAGAATTTTTCGAAACTTCGCATTTAATGTTGGCACAAGTAAGCCAAACTATTCTGAAAATATTGGGCTTTTTCGATTATCCACGTTAAAATTATTTGAAAACGTTCCTTAAGCCCCTATCAAAAGCGACAGACTTTACGTCGTGCCAGTGGTATTGGAATGTTTTAGAATTGATCAGATATGAGACTAAACAATAAATCGCAATACAAGTTTCAAAAACCTGAAGAAGTTTTAGCGATTTATATGGGAAACAAACTATTTTTATCTATTTTTACTGCTTCGGCTTATTTCATTGGGATAGCTCCAGTTTATGTTAGTTTAGGAATATATGCTTGACTTTAGAAAATAACAAAATTTCTTTATTTTCCTTGAAAAGCTTATTGAAAAAGGTTCGTCAAGTTACATGTTCATTTGTTTTAAGTAGAGATTACTGCTATTTTAAATGGTTTTATGTACAGCTAGAAGTATACTAATGCTTACTAAGAACATAAATTAAAATAAAACTAAATTGTACCCAGGAGCTGAAATAATATTGATCCATTTACAAAATAATAATAAAAAATATGAAAAAGACAACTTCAAAAAATCAGTTTTCTGAATAAATATAAATTTATTAATTTTCCATTTGATGCATGAATTAGAAGCACATTGTAAAAATCTTTGTAGCTCTCTTTTTCGTTTTTATTTTTTGTTTACCATTCTAGTCCTAAGCTAACTTCCATTATTACGCACAAAAAACACACAATTCATAAAATCCAAAAACGTATGCAAATATTGTTAAGATAAAATGTTGCATTGACGTATTAGGCATTTATGTAACTCTACAATTTAATCGCTTCTATGTGAAATATTGGGCAGTTTTTGAGTACCGTGGAAAACAGTTTATTTACTTTTAAAAAGTAATTTTTATAGCTGCTTTTCTTTACGCATTAAGTCATTTACTACAAATATGTCAGTAAAAATCCAAATAACAAAGTTATAAGAAATACTTTGTAATGGTAGTAATTTTCTCTGAAATTATTTTCACAGACTATTTATTTGTTATAAAATAAAAACAAGGAATTCTAAGCATTACAATAAAACGATGTAATAAACTGTATTACAAAAACCTTTGTCAATACATTTGACTTACCATACTCCATCATTGAAACATTTTTTAACGATCACTACTAGTACATTTCTTGCAGTCGATACAGTGGAATCTAGCCCCAAGCTCAATGTCACTTTAAAAATTACGAATGACACACTTTGTGAAGAAATCATTTTTGTCAACTGCCGGCAAAATCGTTTGTTCACTAAATTATTAGCAATTAACCTAGGACGTTTGTTGCTTACCCGATTCTAAAATTAAACGACCCGACATAAAAATATCCTTTTGTCATGGAATTTCTACGATTTTTCATCATAACATCACCCATAGAATTTTGTTTTGTGTTGTGAGTTACATTCACATTAAGATTTCCATGCAAAACTTTTTACAGTTACTTTTAATCAATCATATTAGTTCCTTAAGGATGTGCATAAGCAAGCAAGCAGAAAGCACATAATATTTAACTATTTTGCTAATTTCTCAAAAACTATCCG
>JAQFXM010006952.1:0-12520 GCA_034693345.1 Entomobrya multifasciata | reverse complement strand
AAATTTCGAACTGGACTGCGCTCGCTCCCCTCCAGTCCGCCTCTATTTATGTCACCCGTTAGCATTTTCTTCCTTCGCCTCCAAATTTACAGTCCACTCAATCATTTATCCCACTATAACTTACTTGAGTTTTCCCCTTTTCCTTATAATTATATTACTTTACCAAAAAGTAGCATCAAAAACCGACGCTACTCCAGCGAGGGAGCACAAATACCGCCTGGATATTTACCTAGCAACATGTTGTTGCTGCCACTGGTCCCTTTGCATCATCATCATCTCTACTTTACTTATTTACAAAATGTCACAACTGCTCCTTTTTCCAACACAACACAGTTTCCCTTTTCCTTCTCGAGGACAATGAAATACTTTCAATTTACAATGGATATGCAGCTCAAAACTCAGTGCATTCACTATCAGCTATAACAAGTACCCAAAATAAATAAATACAGTGCACAATGTAAAACATAAAAAAACAATCAAGAACGAAACTTCTTGAGTAAAAAAATTCTGTCGCAGTCATAACAAAAAACACATACTGTCGCAAAATGTATGTATTTTCTGTATCTTAGCGTGCTCCTTTTTGTAGATATGAGAAACTGGCGGTGGATGTGCGTGAACAAGTGACGTAACCACATAGCCTCCTCAGGATTGGTACCGTGCTCTACACTACCTTTCCTGCACTGCTTCTCATTCAATCTCTTTTGGTGCCTTTCGATGCCTTTTGGTAACATGCGGTCCCAGCACCGATTGAGCAATCTATTTACACTCTACTCTTTACTGGCTCTGTGGAAATAGATACAGAAGCATCTCCTTCAGGATAGCCCTGTCGTACAAGCTGTATAACAGCATTTATAAAAATATAATTAAATATTTCACTGGCTAATTGCCACCAAATTGTTATTAGTTTTAAGTTAACTGTTAAATAAAAATAGCCGTTAATTTTTTAATGAATTTGAAGTTGTTGTGAGTTAATTTCTGCATCTAAATCAACTATTTTTCCTGTGACCGAACATTTAACTGGAATTTCATCTGATTTAACTGGAAGTGGACGTTTTGTTTTGAGGTATTGTTTGAGATTTATCAGTCATATTTCGAAATCACCCCATTTTCAACACATACAACATTACAAATTGAATATACATACATATAACAGTATGCATTCATTGGAATGCAGGTACTTAAATTTGCTTTGCCAAGAGTGCGTCATGACCCCGACGAATGTATTTATGTAATCCAACAGGTGCTCCATTTGCATTTGAAATATATGTGAATTGGATATATATGTATGTACGTGTCTTTTATGAATGGCATTATGAACAAAGTTACACAAAAGCTGAATTAAATGGATGTTTTTTTCGTGTGAGTGATGCAATGCAATGCATTTTATAGCCAAATCATTTGGCTTTATACAAGAGTACATATGGATATCTACATAGGTATCTGCATTTCAATAAAACATGTATTTTTGGTGAAACTTTGTTGACTTGATTGTAACTTGCAGTTCACTCTGTGAAATCAAATATGCTATGAGTAACTTTACACGTCTAATATAATATGGAGAGCAACTTAAATGTGTTTAAATGCGGAATGCAAAAACAATCAAAATCACCATATGAGGAAAAACGGAAACATAATATATATTTTTGTATGGAAATTTAAAAAAATTAAATTTCACAAGAAGGGAAAGGCTATAACTTTGACATTGTTGATACGTTTTGGCTTATGAAATAATATGTAAATTGAGAATACTGCAAGTTACAATACTTTAAAGTTGAGATGCATTCATGTATGTATGCATTTATTATTGTTATGGTTTACAGGCCATAACAAATGAAGTTGGAGCATAGACAATGCCCATCAGCAACATCAACTCCAATGTTTCGTGCCAATAAATTGATGATGTTGATGATGAAATGGATTGTATGAATAATACGTAACAATTTATGCTGTATATTAAATACGTTTTTGGTTTTAGGACGATAATCGAACCCAGTCCGCTTAGCTAGGCTTAATAAAGACCGAAAATGACTGTCTTACTTTATTTGAACGTCAAAATTCTGGATGTTGCATATTTCACAAGACTTAAAAACTCACATGAAAAATTTCGCCTTGGTGGATTCGTTCTAAATACGATTCCACTTCCAAGCGCTTATTGCGCGATAAAATAAAATACTTAGTACCCACTTGAGAAATGTCTGTTAATTTGATAAGCTTAGTGTCTTCGGTTTGCACTACTGTACAAAAATGGTTGCAAGTCTGACAAATGATTTCTGCGCTTTTGATTCGAGTAGACATTTCTATACCTACTTTGTAAACGTTGTCGAATGTGGTGCAGTAATCAAAAATGCTATAATAAAGCAAAAAAATCTTCGTTAAAATGTGCATTTCCTAATAGTATGTTCTCTTTCCTTTCTTACAACTCACCGAAAAGGATAATAATTGCACATAAATGACATACTGTAATGTTGTTTTGTTATTTATACAACTGACGTTGGTAAAGTGTCCGTTGTTAATTCTAAATTTTCTGATTGTAAGCACTGAAACAGCAGCTTCATTGTCTATTTAAAAATGACTACTTGTAAAAATGCTGCCAGGTGATTGTTAGAAAAATAATATTATTATAATGTTTACCTACGTTTGTTGTTGAATAGTATATTTGTATATGCACAATCACAACTTTTCACAATGATCTCAGTTTCTAATCCCTAACACATAATCCACAAATTGGCTTATGAGTTGCACGATTATGATGATAGCACAAGAACACGCAACTGATAAGCAAATATTACTTCACTTTTCTTCTGTTTCATGTTTAAAATCAAAATGATGCCCCATGTAAATTATTTTATCTGTGAAGAATTCATATTGTTTGTTTTAACGAACTCTTCATCCACTACTGGATGGTAGTCACAACTTTCGTAGCATAGGTTTGCAAAACGCTCATAACATATGGTGCACTCATCTGAATATAATTGTTTGTAGCTCCGTAGTTTCTCGAGGATGGACCTCCGAGGAGGATCCTCCACCTTATCTATTCAAGAAATTGACAATTGAAAATTTTAATACCAAGTTAACAATATGAAGCAAATCATTTCAAATGTCGGTTTACCTTATCTTTCCCTTAAATCAATACCGGACTGATCAGGCACAGCCTTATCGGTCTCGTCCATCTAACTGGACTGGAGCACAATATCTAATAACCTGATATCCAGACGGCTGTAAGAATTTATCACCTGGGCAAGAAAAAATTTAGCATTCACAAGTTTATTAAAATCTGCGCAATGGACGAATTGATGAAGAAATTAATAGCACATACAATCGCTAAATGTAAAAATACAAGTACTGCGTGTAGTATGAGTTTGAGGGAAAGAAAGATTTTTCGGAATAAACCAAGAATTTGGGCTTCCACGAGTGGACCGTGTTTTTATATTACGCTTCTTTCTATAGGTTTTCCTATCTTTTCCTCTACCACAAATTGTATTTTTCTCTTTGGTTTACGCAAATATGTGAGGTAAAGTGCTTTTTGATGTTTGCATTTTGTAATAAAAATTGACAATAATAAAAAGAAATCGTAATTTTTCTGGAGTGTAATTGATTTGATGCGTTTTGAAACAAATCACCATTAAAAGTGTTAATAGTATCACAGATTTGGACTTTGTCGACTAATGCTTTGCTTGGTTTATGTACAAAAACACTTACGACAATGACAAGCAGCAAAAACAATCACTGTGTATGAAATGGGCATTTCTGCTACATCACTTACACAAAGGCTGATTTGATTACTGTGAGGACCAATTGGTCGTAGGTAGATGCGCCCATGTCCCATACAAGACATGTACTTATCGTAATGATTGTTGTACAAAAAAGAGACGCTTAATAGAAAATAATTTTTCAGCTGTAAAGGTTAACGTGCCTGAAGAAATAGAAAACGACATTGCATCAAAATCTAGATACGGGCATTTCAATGGAATTCCCTTGTTGTACAAGTTATCATGCATTGACATAATACGACTATTTATCGCATGCGTAGGTTATGGTATACTCCCATCACATGGATCCTGTTGGAACGTTGTTGACGAAGAGCCAGAATTGGAGCCAGAAATTTTTCTGACATGAACAATCCATGGTAAAATTTACTATATACCTGAAAAACAGAATCTTTCTGCAGTTGCTGTAGTGTTTTATACGTTTCTGAGGATGATGACACGTCAACTTCGTAAGTCTCCCCATAATATCTCTCATCTACCATTTTCGTATTTAAGGTGTCCAAGTCACTCGAAGTTAACTTCTGCGTGTGACTTGAGTATGCATTTTTGTTACTTCCCCCGCTTATATTTACATTATTGATCGTCAAATCTAATGATAAGAACAATGCACAAAAATACCGTTGACAGGACTAGTAGTACTTGTAGATGCAACAACATTATTGCTTGCGTCAACAATTCGTAAACGAAGATACAGGTCATTTAACTGTCATTTAATTGCGTGTAAAAACGCTGAAAGGGGGAATGTAAAACTCTAGGCAATGAGTATCATCTGGACTGTAATTTGGAAACAATTTTTCTTAATGAGATTAAATGGAAGATACAACATCATGAGACACAGCGCTCAGACTTAATGCGGAAGTAAAAGCGGACCGTAACTTTATGGCGGCTTCCTCAACTGAACTTTGGGGCTTGGAATCCATTGTTTATCGTCTCCTTTTCCGTGTAGTTTATTTCGTTTGATTTATTCGTCTTTTCTAGGCAGCCTTGGACGTTGGAGCTAATTACTGATGTTGCATTTTTGTCGAACTGGATATTCAACGTCCTCTTTGTTCGCTGGTCCTAATCTCCGAGGACCTGCGAATTGGGTGTTTAAACTTTTCGGTGACAAAGCAATCAGGTTGAGCCCCAGACACGGAAAATCAAAAGCTAGCAGCATTAGATCTAGATTAGTGTAACTATTTATTAAAGATACTTATGGGAATGTTTGTTACTTCATTGTACGAATATTTTTAAAATTCATCGTTTCCTTTCTATCTGCTCCTGACTGTCGCCTTGACTAGTCATATTACAACTAGGTGGTTGATTTTTCATCATTTTACCGGTCGTTTCGATGGCAGTAAATGTTCTGAGCATCGTTGTACCTGGCCGGGCGGGGAAATCTTGAAAACACTAGACTCCGATTGAGACGTCTTGGCCATTCCATACAATTCGACGTTGGACCAATTCCCAGTATTCTTCTGTAGTAGTTCCTCAGGAAAATCTGCATTTTTATTAATTCCCCCTACCCCACTGAGCATTTGTGGCAGCCCCGTGTTCGGAATAAGAGGTAATCTAACTAAATTCGAAGGTTGACCTCCACTTCCTTCAACGATGGGAGTTATATGACTTCCTAATGAAGAACTTCGTCGTAACATTGACTGATTCACGTGCCAAGGCATATAATTGAGGAAACCATTATTAATAATTATTGATAGAATTTGAATCCAAACATATGGAATTAGTTATTTGAGATTTATTTCATCAAAAAATATATGCATTTATTTTACAATGCTTTTTTAGAAGGAATCGTTTCCTTTAAAATTTGGTTTCAGAATACCGAAAGAGATAAGGGATACGCTACAACTGCATTAAATGCTCAAAGGTTAATTGTATATGGCATCTTCTAATCGAGGCATATTATTGATGCATGTGACGAATCCCACAGTTTCAAGTAGTTTTGCATTTCGTACCTCCATAGTTTTTTTTCGGTTGGGAATCTGCTTCCCCGTATTTTTCCAAACCGGAAACAAAGCTCGCTCACGGATAAGTCTTGACTTTCTCATCTTGAACCTATTGCTGGTCCACCTTCCCTTTTGGAACCACCAGTTGACGACCTTTTCCCCCATCTTTTTCTCTCATTTCAACGATAATCTGAAGCCCTTTTTCCGCGTCCATGACAACTTGGTTGGATGGATCGTCAGGTACTCGATCAGTTAGTAACATTCCTTAAATTTCCAATAAATCAGTTCAAGTGCTGGAGTCATCAGTCTAAAATGGAAGCTACATCGCATCAGTCCATGAATAGGTTCAGAAGCTGACTTCTCATCAGTTTTTGCAGCAATCCCTTCCATTGGATCCGGGTGGTATCCTTTTCCTGATTGGATTTCTGTGTGATGCTTCACAGTTTGGAAGCAGCAACTTTAACAAAATTTAACCAAACAAACATTTACCTCTTTTGTCATGTAGTATAAAATGCAATTTAAATCAACTCACAAATTGGTACAAGTTTAAATTTTTTAATGGTCCTTTTCCACCAATGTCACTCCAGGTGCCTGAGTAATCCATGTGTTCTCCTCTGCTTTTAAGATACCTCCAGTCACGATTGTACAGTTCCGTCAGAAGATTCATAAAATTCAAAGTTTCGCTTTGCCCCGACAGTAAATTAAAGCAAGCATTAATTTTTCAACGACTTAAATGCAAAACTTACTGGATATTAAATCTGGATCGCTCGACCAGTTGTAGATTTCAACTTTTTATTGAAAGATACTCTCAGGAAAGTAATTAGAGAGGATGATCTGAATTGTTTGGGTAAACTGTCAGCGTTCTTTGCCCATCCATTCCTTATACTCTCATTCCGCCTGGCATTGGAACAATTCCCAGCATTCTTCTATCGTGGTGCCTGATGAGAGGGGCATTTCTATTTATTCCTCTTGTACCACTGGGCATTGGCACAATCCCTATATTCGGACGGATGGTTATGCAAGCTAAATTCAAAGGGTTACTTCGATTTCCATCAAACGTGGGCGTTATATCATATAAAACCTTAATGAAGTACTTCCGCGTGACATGGACTGATTCGCCATAACCACAACAGTAATAATACGTCAAACTGGCTACTGACAATCCATCCGCGATGAAATAAAATTGCAACGACCATATTTTTACAGAAGGAACAATTTGCTTTAAAATTTGGATCCAGATTACAGAGAATTGCAACAACTAGTTTTGCTCATACTTCATTTGTAGAAGAAAACTGAGGAAATAGTTGAATCCACAACACGAATTCTCATTTTTGGAAGGACTATTTTAACAACTGGGGGAATCCTCACTGTCGGATAGAAGTTGGCAGCCATGTTCCTGGGCAAAAAATCGGGACAAACTGATGGGATCGAAAAATTTATAAGTTTTTCGTTCGCAGTTAGTTCCCTTTTATTTCGCTGACACCTTCCCAGTTTCCAGGCTTATCCATATATTGTCCTTATTATGACAACTCCAGTCACGTTCGTACAGTTCCAATATGTGTTACTTTTCCGTCCAGAGATTTTAAGATTCCTCGTTTCCTTTCTACTCGTTCCTGACTGCCGCCGTGAATGGTATCAATTACTTGTGACTTTGACCTCTTCGAAAATACGTACCGCCCAACTTTAACAGTTCGTAAGAAGTTCTTCTATTAGACCTGGAAGGTGTCCTCTACCTGGTCGGAGTTCTCAGTGACGCTTCAGGGTTTTGAAACAGTAAAAATTTAATTTAGTAGTTTAATTTTCATTCCCTCTGCCCCACTGGACATTTGTTGCAGCCCCGTGTTCGGAATGAGAGGCGATCCAACTTCCAGGGTTACCTGCACCTTCCCCAGAGACGGGCGTTATATGGCTTCCTAATGAAGCACTTCCTCGTGACATTGACTGATTCGCTATTATTAAAAGAGTAATAATACGTTAAACTGGGTACTGGAAACCCACCCAACACGAAAAATTGTCACGACATATAATTGACAAAATCGTTACTAATTTTTATATAGAATTTTTCCAAACCCAAATATATAGGATAAATTATTTGTGATTTATTAAAAAATATATATGCACTAATTTCACCATGTTTTTTCAAGAGGAATGTTTTCCTTTAAAATTTGGTTTCAGAATCCAGATAGAGACAAAAGGGCTACGCTACAACTAATATATAGATCGACCATAATTTTTCCCCACGTTTTGATGAATATCTTTCTAAATAGCAAAAGCTTAACAATAGATTTAACGTATTGGTCGAATAAGTTAATTTAAAATTTAACATTTCAAAAATATGCAAATGCATCATCGATACATGTTGCTTTCAAATACAGACCATGAGAGAGGGTTGACTTCCCCATCTTGAACCATTAACTGCTGGTCCACCTTCCCTTGTGGAACCGGAACCACTAGTTGATGACCTTCAGGGTTTGGAAGCAGGAACTTTTAAAATGTAACCAAAAACATTAACCCTTATTGTCATGTAATATGAAATGTATTTTAATTCAACTCACGAATTAGTACAAGCTTTTTAATTTTTTTCAGTGGCTCCACCGATGTCCCTGCAGGTGCTCGGGTAATCCATGCCTTCTCCTTACCTTTTAGGATACCTCAAGTCACGATTCTACAGTTCTGCGGCGGTGGCCGAGATTGAGTAAATTCAAAGTTTTTCACTGGCTCGAAAGTATTTTAAAACAATCTGGGTGATCTCCATTTTCCCAAAGTTGGGCGTTAAGTCAACTACTAATGAAGTACTTCCGCTTCACATTGACTGATTTGCCATACCAACAACAGCAATAATACGGTAAACTGGGTACTAACAATCCAGTCGAGACGACACAATTGTTACGACCATATTTTTACGGAAGGAACAATTTGCTTTAATATTTGTATCTAGATTCCAGAAAGTGACAACTGGTTCACCCACTTTTGCTCGAACTTCAATATTCCCCCATGTTTCTTTTGTCCATTTCCATCCAAGTAGTACCAATGTCAATGTCAAATTGATATTGGTAAAGGACGGACCATACCGCCGACATCTTCACTGGCACGTTGGCATAAAGTTCATAGATCGAATGTTCATAGACCAAATTTTTTTAGTTAACTTTAATGGAGCAAGATAAAATGATTTGGAACTGATGGGATCAAAACAATTAGAAATTTTCCAATTGTGTCATTGTGACAGCACTATACTCCAATTGAGGCGACTTGAAGCAAGCAAACTTTGATGATATCAGTCGCCCTGTTGTAGATTTCGACTTTTTGACGAAGGAAACTCTGACGGGTCATGTATTTGGGGATGGTGATCTTAATCGGTAGGATAACCTGTCCCCTCATTACCAATACTCCCATTTCACCTGCCATTGAACCAATTCGCAGAGGTTCCTGGGGAAGATGGGCATTTATATTTATTCTCATTGTCCTACTGGGCATTTGTGGCATCCCCCTATTCCGTTTGGGGGGTGGCCCTGCTAAATTCAAAAGGTAACCTTTTATTTCCCCCAAAAATAGTCCTTAGATAACCTTCTAATAGAGCACATTCTCGTTTTTATTGACTGATTGCAATAATAATACGTTAAACTGGGTACTGACAATAAATCCGACACGAGTCACACGTGACACACGACATATACATACATGACCTGATTGTCCAAAAAAATTAAATAGAATTTTAATCCAAACACGTATACTCTATTATTTGTAAGTCATTTCACAAAAAATCGTGGACTTGTTTAAGACACACACAAGTACATACAGACAGACAGGATCGTAATCACATTAATTACCTCTTATGCGACTTTATCGCTTTCGGTAGTTAATAATTCTGCGTTTTTTTGTGAATGAGAAAATGAAAAGATTGAGGAAAAAAAATCTCAACTTTGGCTACGTGTCTGGGAAGATGGGCGAATTAAGAACACGAATTTACTTTTTTGAAAAAAGCATTAATACTGTGTAAAAAATCTGTGGAATGTATAAATTTTAGTATTTGTTTTAGTCGTAATATATTCGAATGACCACGACAAGACAAAGTTTAGGCCGACATTTTTTTGAAGATTTTTTTTTTCAGGGATCATTCATTTGTCAATCAAAATCAGTTGGTTGGGAAGCGTTTTTGCATCCCCATTCCAATTCGAAGGTTGACCTCCACTTGCCCCAAATGTGGCCGCTTAATGATCTCCTTATGAAGCACTTCCGCGTGACATTGACCAATTCGCCATACTAACTACAATAAGTGGGTTCGCCACTTAAAAATAATGCACATTTAAAAGGGTCATGACTACGCACTGGACATAAAATAATTATCAATATTTTTTTTATACAACTTTTACCCAATTATATAAAATTTATTATTTGTAACTCATTTCATAAAAAAACTATGCACTCATGTTAATATGTAATGACAGAATGAATCATTCATTAGCTTTAAAAATTTGATCCAAATTCCAAATAGATACAAGACAACTACGATTACTCTAACTTTATTATCCTCCTATGTTTCCAAAACGGAAATGACCTTGTAATGAAGCCCTTTCTCGTGACATTGACTGATTCACCATAATGACAACTAACACCAATAATAATACGTTAAACTAGGATCTAACTATCTATCCGACACCATTTTGGAGAGCGCACTGAGAAAATCCTGAGGTAACGAACAAGAATTCAATTAAACATAAGACAAGTTTAACAGTATTTTAAATAATTAATTCAACAAGTATACACATTTAAAATTTAGTAGCTCAAAATAAAATCGATAATTAATGCTACCAAATTCAGTCTATAATTGATTTTCTCCCAGTGTCGCAATTGGTATTTAACAAACCGTAAACTGACTGGTTGTTGATTAAATTTATGAACCTGTTGTTCCAGTAAATCTGACAATTCCACAATTGTCTAGTGATTTTGCATTTCAAACGCAACTTTTTTCTCTTATCTCCATGTTGACATGACATGGACCAATTTCCAGCATTCTTCATTTGTGGTGCCTAAAGGAATCGGGCAATTTCTGTTCATTCCTCCTGTCCCACTAGGTATTGGTGCAATCCCTATATTTGGTCGCATGGTTCGCCAAGCTAAATTCAAAAGGTGACCTCCATTTCCCCCAAAGGTGGGCGTTATATGACCTACTAATCAAGTACTTCCGTGTGACGACATTGACTGATTCATCATAACAACAGTAATAATACGTCAAACAGGGTTACTGACAATCCATCCGACAAGACACAACATAATTGTCATGACCACAGTTTTAAAGAAGGAGCAATTTGCTTTAAAATTTGGATCCAGATTTCAGAAAGAGACAAGGACTATAGAAATGTTTGCTCTGTTTTCATTATTTCTTCATGTTTCCTTCGTCCATTTCCATCCAACTAGTGACAATGCCAATGACTAATTGATACTGTTAAAAAAGGACCATACCGCCGCCATCTTTACTGGATTAAAGTTGACACCCATGTTCCTAGACAAAATATCTCCAGTTAACTTTAATGGGACAAGATAAAATGATTTGGAACTGCAGGTTGTTCTTCTAGTTTCAGGATGAGACTCCTTAGCCACTTTTCTCCAACTGATGGGATCAAAAAAATTAATGTTTCCCATTCACAGTTACTTCTCTTTAACTTCGCTGTTAGTTGTCCAGGTGCCAGGGTTATTCATAACTTCTCCTTTACATGTTACCTCCAGTCACAATCACAATTGTACAGTTCCAATATTTGTTACTTTTCCGTCCGGAAATATTAATATTCCTCATTTTCTTAAAACCCGCTCCCCTCAACTGTCGCCGTGAATGAAATAACTACAAGGTGGGCGATTTTACCTGTCGTATTGATAACGCTTGTTTTTGTGGGCATTGTTGTACCTGGCAGGGCGGGGAAATCTTCCGAGCTTATTGTGACAGCACTAAACTCTGATTGAGGCGTTTGGAGGCAGGCAAATTTTGATGATATTAGTCGCCCTGTTGTAGATTTCGACTTTTAAATAAAGGAAACTCAAGACGGGTCAAGTATTCGGGGACGGTGATCTTAATTGGTAGGATGACCTGTTCCCTCATTTTCACTACTTCCATTCCACTTAGCATTGGACCAATCCCCAGCATTTGTCTATTGTGGCGCATGAGAAAAGGGGCATTGCTTTTCATTCTCCTTTTTCCACTGTACATTTGTGGCATCCCTCTATTTGGTGTGAGGGGTGGCCCGGTTAAATTCGAGGGGTAAACTCCACTTTCCCCAAAAGATAGGACACATGAAAGAATTTTAATCCAAACATGTATACTTTATTGTTTGTAATTCATTTCATAAAAAAATTATGGACTTGTGTAACACACACTGACATTCAGAATCGTAATCTACTTAACTACCTCTTATGAGATTTCATCGCTTTCGGTAGTTAATAATTTTGTTTCTTTTTGCGAATGAGAAAATGAAAGATTTAGCAAACAAATCTCCATTTCGGGTAGGTGTCTGGTGTCTGTGAAGATGGGCGAATTAAGAACACGAATTTGCTATTTTGTAAAAAAAAATTAATACAAGCAGTGCAAAAAATCTGCGGAATTTATATTATATTTATAATATTCCGGACAACCCACCACATCCCATCCCCCCACCCCCTCCACCACACTAACAATTATTACACACACACATACATGTCAATCGTAGCTTCGGAACCCAAAGACGTCATTGCTGAAAACAGAATTCCGAAATTCCTAACCGTTTAGAAGTTATAGCCTCCAAAATGTTGACCCCGGGGTCATGGGGTCAACTTTTATATGTCAAT
>JAQFXM010006951.1:0-12521 GCA_034693345.1 Entomobrya multifasciata | reverse complement strand
CCTACACTCCATACTAAACCCTACACTCCATACTAAACCCTACACTCCATACTAAACCCTACACTCCATACTAAACCATACACTCCATACTTAACCCTACACTCCATACTAAACCCTACACTCCATGCTAAACCCTACACTCCGTGGTAAACCCTACACCCCGTGGTAAACCCTACACTCCTTGGTAAACCCTACACTCCATACTAAACCCTACACTCCATACTAAACCCTACACTCCATACTTAACCTTACACTCCATACTAAACCTTACACTCCATACTAAACCTTACACTCCATACTTAACCTTACACTCTATACTAAACCTTACACTCCATACTTAACCTTACACTCTATACTAATTCCTACACTCCATACTAAACCTTACACTCCATACTAAATCCTCAAACTACACTACGTGTTCAATCCTCACACTATCGCTCTCAGTTCTAAACTTAAACAGAAATTAAATATCATTTTATTTACTCGTCGCATTATTGTAAACGGTCACTTTTCACTAACCGCTCGCGGCTATGTTGTATGTTAAATGTATAAAGTGAATGTTCAGATAATCGTCTTAAGCATTTCCTGTGTGCAATTTTGGATGAATACACACACGACAAACAAAATGTTCAGACTTTTCAATGCTTTTAATTATTTTTAGGTAATTTTAAATTTCATTACAAGTCCATGTCACTTTTAGTAATTTTGATAATTATACTTTGTTTATTTTACTGAAAGAGAAACTTGGGCTTGATTGCAACAGTATTTCGAGCTTTTCATCTTTTCCAACTTAACAGCTAACATCATGCCGCGACGAATAAAGAGAACCAAAGACAAAAGTGAAAGTTGGTCGGTTTACAGCCGCACTGTGTATTCTATCGACTTGTTGTACAAAGTAGTTTTTACGCATAGGTAGTTTCTGGTTGGCAACTGAAATACCTTGAAACTAAATGCATAAAGCACACCACCATTATTTTATATTAGCATAGCAGCAAAAACATCATTTATACATTTGATCTTCAAAATAATTGGCGTCTTTCTCTCCAATCTCTACAGCAATACTTACAAAAAACTAATGAATGGCTCCGTAAAAACAAACTCTTTACAAAATAGTTAAGCTTTTATTCCTCGAAATAAAATGAATGAAATTGTTCACTACCATTTCATAGTTTGACCTGGACCAGAAAATCTTCTGTTATATTATATTATTGTAACAAACAGAAAATTAATGATGATAAAATGGGTAAACAGCTACAAAACATTTTAAAATGTAGTTTCGAAAACGTAGTACAGATTTCAATGCCATTTTTGTTTAGTCTCCTACGTTAAATATATGTTAGCTAACATTTTGTAAAAGCGGCGAGAATTAGTGATAGATTGTTTAGTAAATATACACATACTTTCTAATTGCTATACATATATATCATATAATAAGCTTATCTCGTATCATAGCAGCAAAGCACACGTGTTTACAAGAATTCTCATGCGAAATAATCAGTAAAAAAATTCTCGTGATCTTTCTTTGGAGAACCCTTTGCACAGAAATTATATTTTCTTTGCAGAGAAAGCACACAAGCAGAAATATTTACATTCTGTATATTTTTATTGTAAACTTCTTCATCGCTAAAAGTTATTTCGTAGCGGAGGTTAATGTTAATTCACAATACTGTCGTCGTGGTTATCCGTCAGTCAACATGCTGATTGATACTAATTTATAATTGCAGCGTTTTCGAAGCGCAGTGATTAAACTCTCTTTAATGAAATAAACCTGATGATGCATCTTTTAAAGTAAAAATACAATTGTTAAATTTGTAGAAAATACTACTATACGAAAATACGCAACAAATTATGTTAAGTATAAATGCCAGTTGTTTGTTAATTGTAGTTTTATTTGCTTGAAAGTCTAAGAAAAATTCCGACCTCAAAGATTTGTTTGCAATGTTTTGTGGGAAGTATAAGCTTTGTATTTTTAAATACAGGAAAATAGCATAGCAATTTTAAAGATGACTGCACCATGAAATATGTATAAATTGTCAACTTTCGCTCCTTATGTACACCATTTGTTGAGTTTTAGTTTCTTTTAATGCTTTTCGAAGCTATGCATCTAAATAAAACTGGGCTCTTGGGTGTCTTCAATCAGCTTCGAAGTACTTTGGGATTCTGAAACTATCGTTTTATTTCCAGTTGTTTTCGCAACTACTCTACAAATACAAACATTGCATATGTTCACGCATGTATGTATATATGTATAGCATATATTTAGCAATAACATACATACGTACATTTATAAATATCATGATTGAAATCGGCAAATGGCATAGAGATTACTTTCGGTATAGATACGTAGGGGATTATGGCTAAATGTGTACACTTTTGATCACAGATATTTTCGAAACAAGTAAATGCATTAACTTGATTGTAATACCTCTGGATAGCCAATGATTCAGAGTAAGTTACTGCAAAAGCATTTGGGTCTAGCTTTACGGACTCATGAGTAGCGGAACAAAGTACAAAAAACTAGAATATTACAGATAAAAGAAATCCTTGTAAAAAAAGAATCTAAATTTTGAGCCCCTGTTTTAGCTATGTGTTTAATAATTTTTTGTCAGATTCTGAGGTACAAAATTTCCACTTTTTCAGAGGATTATTCAATGCTCCTTCTTATTTCTTAACCTTCTCTTAAGTATTTTTAAAACGCAGTTAAAGAATGGCTCATAGAGTATTAAAAATGGCAAAACTTTGAAAGTTAGTTGAGATTCCTGAAAAAGATAAGGAACCACATATTCTCAAACTAGCAACATTTGTAGCGCTTTTTACGGGGAGTGTTATGATAATAATAGTTAACACATTACTCCGCTTATTTTGATGTACTAGGGTACTGTAATAAGTTATTCAGTTCAGCGAGTTCGAATGCGCAAAGTTGAAACTCGACAAAAATTGTACCTGTATTTTTTTAACAAGGCCAAGTTTTTTGGTTAAACAATAATTGTAGCATAAAAGTACATTCAAATTAATGTGTTTAGTATCAAAACTTTGATTCGAAATTTATGATTTAGAAAACTGTAGCAATCCAGAAAACAATAGCTTTAAATTCATGAGAAAATAGGTTTTTTACCATTTTTACAAATGAACTCACTGCTGCCAAATGGCTGGCACAGAAACCGCACGTTTCGGCATACATCTAAGTTAGATCATTGCCTATCTAGAGGTATTAACTTTAAGTTCATATATCGACTAGTTTCGTAAATAATTGTGACCAAAAGTGTACACATTTAGCCATAATCCGCTACGTAGCAAACAGAGTACAGGTTCTGTAATTATTTTAAAACATTGTCTCATGATAGCTTTGTGTATTCCAAAATGGTTGTAGTTGTGATCATGTTCACTGCAAAAGCACACCATAAATATAAAAGCTTTTGAGAAAAAGGGAAACATAAAATAAAATTGCAATACAAAATGCATAAAAGTACAAAATGCATGCACGAAAGAACTATATACACATATATTTTTTGCCCCCTTAGTTTTCACCTCACTGCATACACATCTTAATTCTTTATCCAGTATAGCTTTCTTACTGCATTAAGAACTGTCTATGCTTTTTTCTCTCTCGAAGGATACACAACTTATTTATTCAAATTAACTACAAAATTGCAGCATTAACGCATTGGAAAAGGGGGAATGCGATTGTACGTATTAATAATAAATAATAATATAACGGCAGTTTCTGCAATATGCATGCATGATGGCCCTTTGCCCTCTTTACTCTCAAAATTATGCGTCACAATACAAAAGAAACACACGTCCTCCAGAAACCAGAGGGACCTCTCATATATATAACAAAGTGTAACGTAACTGGAATCCCAATTCATACTAGCTTCCCATTTTATTTATTGTGTTCTAGCAAAGTTGTCAGGTTATTATTTCTTAGACTTCCAAGAGTAAAATGTATAACAGCCGGTGGCATAAAATATCTAGTTACCCCATTCCAAAAACTTGGTAGACAAGACAGAGAAACAACACTAGACAATAATGTTGCATTTTAAAAAATAGGCATATAATATTAATAGTGTACAAAATTTTAAATTTTATAGATTTTTATTTTCACAAGCAAATTTTAATATTACCAAAATAATCCATGATAATACAATAAAGTACATAAATATACATTTTCAAAAGGATTTGTTGTGAAGCCAGTTTGGTACTGAAAACACTTGTTTACTGTCGAGGTAAATATTGTTTGCATATCAATATGGCGAAATGTTTCATTGTAAAAGGATGTTTTCAGCAGAGAAACAGTCAGAGTATCCGCACAATACTGTACATCATGAAAATGCTTTAAAATGAATTCAGAGAAAAATTATTTCATTTTATGTAATAAAACTGTGCCGATTTACGTAAACTTTTCTATTCAATACACTATAGTACTTAGCACAAAGGAGTTGATGAAAGCAAGAGCATTTTACACATCAACGCAGCTTCGAAACACTTACAAATGCTTCCTTTCTCTCTAATTCGTCTATCTTCATTCAACTTTACAACAATCCATGTTTTTGTTCTTGCATAAAAGTGTTTGTTTGAAAATCTGTTACAAAACATTTGCAATTTAGTACAATCCTTTTCCTGAACTTGTATTCAATTCTAATAAGAGATGATGACTATATGTATATGATCATGACTCTAATGAAAATCTATTTTAGCTTTTATTGTGCTACTTTGTGATCTTTTTACGCTGTACTGTAGCATGTGTCATTTTTCTCAGCCTGGCCTAACTGTAGCATATTTATATAACTGCAAATGTACATGTCTTGAATTTGGGAGAAGGAAGTCTCAGTTTATCCCAGGAACTCATCTTGTACAATATTCTGAATTTCCTTAATACATTTTCATTACGAAATTACAAATCTCAATAAAATGGCTCTACAGACAAGTTCAAAGGATCTTGGCGTTTCATTTCACATTATTGCTCTGTCGAAAGGCAAGTTTGTTGCTCGTATGTGTATCTGACTATCTGTCCACATGAGCAATAAGTAAAGCTAATGCAAGCATGTAATTTATTTGCTGCTCTTTTGGTGGAATCTGTATGCATGTGGAGTGGAGTCACTTGGGGCAATATCCAGTAGAGAGGTAAAGGTCAATACCATACCGTGGTTACAACTAAATGCTCTTAAAAGCTTGCAATGAATACTAATAAGTGTTTTTATACATATTAGATGTACATAGATTAAATGTACGTGCGGACATTACATTTTAAAATGTCAATATTCTCAGCTAACAAAAATGTATTTTCGGCTGCGTATATAATTTCGCTTTGAGCAAAATTACTTCTCAAGCTGTTATCATTATTATTCTGAAACTGTACTTTCATTGCATCTGGGATCAAATAGCGATAGTGAAAGTTGTACCCTTCAAATTAAAATTTCATTAAGATGAGACCATATTTCTGTAATACAAAGAAATTAAAATTGTACTAATTCCGGTAGATTTAAAAGGCATATTACATTTCATTTAAGTATCTTTGTACTAGATACTTATTAGCATTAGCAGGTCTAACTTATTAGTCGCATTCATATCCTAAAGGAATAGTGACGTGGCGAGGAAGAAGATGGTATAGAACAAGCAATTGAAACATATATTGTATTATTTCCCTTTGACCGTCTACCACCACCGAAAGGAATTTCATGGAAATGGCGTACTAAATGTCGTCAGTATAAAGAAATACAAAACCTTAACAAATCTTCCAAAAGACAAAAAACTGTTAGTACAGAAATATACATATTATCATATACCTATATATTCATATCAGATTGAATTTTCTGCAGTAGAACAGTTTTTCCCGAATTTAATTTATTTGCTTTCCATTTTAAAGGTTGGTAATAATGGCAGTGTTTCATAATAAGTTCACTATAGGCTTATAAATAATTGCGTGGGAATTTAATTCCATAATACGTACTGCTACACAAAGCCATGTCGGTCGTTCGTCGATGTAAAACAATCAACAATGAAACTACATAAAACTGAAAACAATGCTCACTTTGTTTTTGTAATAATACCTTCACATGAAGCTCACAATCTGTTGTTATACATTTCAAAAAAGCCGCATAACTTTCTCCAACACCATTCACCAAATGACCACCGCACCGCCATATTTCCATTTATTTTCGTATTCTTTTTAAAGAATGGGCTTCTATGTTTTGTAATGGTTCATATGATAAAACATTGGTTTAGAACTTGTCTATATCCCGACACATCTGTTCCAAAATTTGAAATCCCAGCTGCCAATAGCGAAAAATACGTTGACCACATGGTCGCTTTTGCCCCATTAAACTATTAATTACAAAATAGCATAGCATACTACTCCTCCACATGGCCCTTTCCACGAAACCTCCGTTTTTTCGTGCAAATAATACTATTGTTCAAATTTATGCTTATACAACTTGTTTTCCACACACTATATATCCAAAAATTCCAAGTTGTGTGTACAACCACAACTTTTAATAATAATATTTAAGTCCCAGGATAAGATTTCCTGTTATATTCATAGACATACATTATATCTTGACAATCGTCTCTTACATTCACAACTCGAAGAACTCCAATATGACATTTCTTTTCTAAAGGTTATTGTCCTCGTGTTCTTTCTCCTTATATTGTTTTTATACAAGCAATTCACTCATTTCTTAGATTATCAAATCACGTCTATCTTGGTAAACAACAGGAAAAAAAGAAAGGTACACATGACGGAGCTCGCATCCAGCATCGCAGCAACAACGCAATACTACAAACAATGATAGAAAAAAGCATGAAGCCTTTAACATTCTTTCTTCTTAAAATACAAACACACGCTCACACACTTTCACTCTGTAACATTTTTTTCCTAGTGTACTTGGTGTAAAATTGAATGATGCATGCAAGGAGACTAAGAGAAATGCAAGGTAAAAAATAAAGCTTGGAGGTCACTTATTAAGGATAGCATGTCTTTAATGGGCTTTCAATGTCTTTATCCAGCCACTTATACTTTGTAATGAATGGACTGACAAGCTAAAGGGATAAAAATAGCTTTTTTCCCTTATCGGTCTTGTTTTTTTTCTATATGAAGCAGTGCTATAGCTTGTTTCCTCTTTCAAAAAAATAAGGCCAGCAGGTGCGTGTCCTGCAGCTGCGGAGGAGAGGGAGATACACATGTAACATATTTTTAGGTTCCCAATCAATCTACCATACATGCATAACCATAATGATATTCCTTATACATAGATGGATGGATAATAATGGGAATTGGTCTGACTCTAACTTGACTGGTTTTCTATCTCTTTCACTCTCCTCTACACTTTTTCCACATGAATTAAAAGCTTTTGTGTGTCAATAGATCTCTTGCACTTCCCTTTCTCCCTTCATCTCATACAAGTCAACTTATGGTATACTATAGTGAAGGTATGTTTTCATTCGGTTTAAATGAATGGAAAGCAAGATGCATGATATACTTAAACTTACTTGCTATTTATTTGCTGATTGGGTATAAAGTGTACCTATGCACGCTAATAACTAGTGGAACATAAAAAAGCAGCAAAGGAATTACTTATCTGAAGTTGATTGTGCAGGTGAAATTGACGATGATGACGAATAGTCCTATTAACAAATTATAAGGGCCAGGCTTTTATTATTATAATATTGATCGGTATAATTCTTATTTTAGTTTGGGATAGCGCCAGGTAATTTTGTATAATAATATATAGTGTTGCAATAGAGGAATCTATTGAATATAACTGGTTGGATTTTCCAAAGATCAGAAATGGAAATCTCTTTTGATAAAGAATCGATGGAAAAACACTTGAATTTCTTATGAATGCTCATATGTAGGCTTAAAAGTTTACATAATACCACCGTTTGTATGTATTGCTGGTTCATATTTGGTAGGAACGTTTAATAGTTTTGAATGTGAAAAGTGGAGAAGGAAGGCAAAAAGAGAAAATGGTTTTTAAAGTTTATTTCATGTACCTTGACTGAATATCATTTCAGATGGCCTTCAGTAGATTTGAAAGAATTTTCATTCTGACCTTCTTCAATTGGCCTTTGCCATTACTTTATCTTGTCAGTATTTTTATATATTCTTTCAAGGACACTTGAGTATCCAATTGGACTTTTTTCAATGACTTCTTATATTAAATTGACAGGTTTAAATGATTTAAGTTAAACAGCCAACAAAAATGTTTGGTCTGCTATGCAATTTTCCAGTCATTGGTCATATATTGGAAAAAATCGAATTGTGTTTCAATGTACATCATACAACAAGAAATACATCAAATTATATTGTCAAAAAAAACTTGCTACATGGTGAATAAATTGAAGCTACATAAATTCCATAATTTTTTTTTTCATTTCCAGACAATGAATGGCGATTTGGCCGTATAATCTGCGAATTATGGATCTCTTTGGATATTCTTCTTTGCACTGCATCCATCCTTTCTCTGTGTGCAATCAGTATCGACAGATATTTGGCAATCACCCGACCGCTGGCATACTCCAGAAGACGACGTTCCAAACGACTTGCTCTCTCGATGATTTCCTGTGTTTGGATTGCTGCAGTAGTCATAACTAGTCCGCCAATATTTGGATGGTAAGTGGAAAATGATTTTTTTATCGGTAAAATGCCAAAGAAAATATTTATTTTTTTGTCGTTTCAATTAATTATTGTTTAAAGATGTGCTGAGAACAGTCGCAGTCGAAGTTTATCGATGTGTTTTTCTGAAAGCGAGAATGGCTCTTGATCTATGGAAGCAAATGCGTTCACTTTGACTATTTTTTATTAAAGTTTCGAGATAATTGGGAATGTTCACAAGCACACAATTTAGCATTCAAAATAGCGCTGCCAGTGTCACTTCTAATATACATTTATTAGCTATGCCTATTATCATTATTATTAGCCTTGTTGTAGGTAAATACAGCCAGACTCCAAAAAAAATGTGCCCCTATTCCGTGTCCTTTGAAGCAGTCGGATATGCGTGAAGGACACTTCCGAAACGTTAAGTGGATAATTCGTTAGAAATGGCGAAGACGCTAAATGCGAGTGTGATGGTAATTGCAACAAATTAAGTGGGAACACTTGAGAGAACAGTAATTGTTCTAGAAGACGCACTTTACCAGTGCCAATTTACCCAGTCATCCAACATCGTATTTTGGTGTCGAGCTAAGTAGGCAGGGAAGAACACAGAATTTTTTTCTCTCATTTCCTCTCTATTAACCATTTATTAGATTGCTTCCATACACAGAGAAAGATACAAGGAATTACGGTTTTACGGTTGTTTTTATTTTGCGAAAGCTACAAATTGCCTTTTGAAAGTAATTTTTCCCTAGAATCGGTATTGACGCACAAAGTTATAATCATTCAAAAGTCAAAATAGCACACAATTAGCAAGTCTTTTATGTACTCCCCGTCAGTTTCGCTCGTAAAACTGCCTTTTATACTGATTGTATGTATCAAAGGAGTTTTTGCTAATTTCTCTGAAATCACACAATCACACTTTTTAGTATTGAAATAGTATTTGTGTCTTTGTGTTTTGAAGGTTACCAATCTCTTTGTAGAATATAACTATGTTCTTAAATGTTTTACAATCTGTAGTGAGTAGTGATGGATTTGGTAAAACTAGCGATACTATTCACAAAGAGATTTGTGGTAGTTTTGCTCTCAATTAAATAAAACACTGTTAGTAGAAAGAAACCTCATAACTTTAGGATACATACCTACATTTCATGTTTTCTTACCTAATGATCTGATTTCAAAAGAAATAAAAGATATTGCGCAATCCTCCCTCTAACCTAATATTTGGAAAAAAAAACTTTAAAGTAAAAGTGTTTAGTCAGCAAATTATATAACATTTCATAGTATACATACATATTTCCTACAACTAAATACCAAACAGATGAAAATAAAGTATGAAGCATTAATATAGCGGTCTCAGCTAATTACTTATAGGACCTTTTAAATATCAGCCTATGTTTTAAAGAAAGTTAGTGAGATTCGTGGGTGGATGATGAAATACGTGTTTTGAATTTAAAAGAATCATAAGTTAGGTTGTTTCGCATATGCACGTACGGCATTCTTTGCAGTAATTTAGTTTGCCGTTTTCAATCTTCAATTACATTGATATTAGTTTCCTTTGTTTTATATCTAATGTATATTTACTTTAACATCCGTCCCGTAATTTTTACGTTTTAAATACGCAATTTCTTAGTTAAATATGAGTAAACTTATCAATTGGAAAACAGAGTTCTTATTGCTTGACACGTTTTTCTTGTAGTGCACAAACCATGAGTAGAGCTCATTGAGACATACATTGTTTGTCGCATCATTAAAACAATTAAAGTCCGAGCAACATACGACAAACAAAATTGTGTCCATACGATTACAAACTATTATACAATGTTTATTAATTATTTCTAGAGAGTGAAAGTAAGTCAATAGATCTCTTACTGACTAGCTGTCACGAATTTATATTGTATGATACATGAATGCATAAATAAAATTGGCAAGCAAAGGTAGTTTTCTTGATTGAAACTGCTGCTCTTACTGCTATCATCCGATTCACTCTTCGCCAGTTTTCATTTTCCACTTTAAATGGAATCTATTTTGTATTTGAAATATGTGTTTGTTGGAAATACTAGAAATTTTCTCACCGCGTAATATTTCAGTTGGGAACTGTTAGCAGATATTCTCTTTCTTCACAAACTTTCTGTAACTATTATTATTGAAGATGTTCCTATTAGTTTTCAATTTTGGTTTTGTAACGCACTTTAGGGATGCTGTTCACTTGGCTGCTTTTCAATGTATTCCAACGATCTACAAATATCCATAGAAAATCCTGATAAGTGTCATGTTTTTTTAGATGAATAGTAGAATATATATATATAGACAATTCACTAAAAATAGTAGCAGTGCTTACCAACTTCCTATATGTATTTTGTAGAATGCTCAATCTTATCAACCATGGAAAACCTTTTTTCGGCGGAAATACATTCATTGTTCCACTAGAGTTCCAAGCTGGGTTCGGTTATATTTAAAAATAAAGTGAAGAGGATAGGATAATGTTGGAGAAGTATACTCATCGTATCATCATTCTGCGTAGAATTCACAGAGTACCTATTTATTCATTCATAGACTTGTGTCCAATTCACCTACCTACTCAGAAACCCAACCTTGATACAAATTCACGATGATAAAAATCTTTAAATATATAAGCATAAATCGAATCATTTTTGCGTCGTTTATTTTGTATAATACTTCAGTGCCTTCTTTTTTAAATCGTCATGATAAAAATATGGAAACTACGCCAAAAATTACCCGTGGTTCTATTTTTTGTTGCGTCTAAATTTATTCGACTTCTAAAGTGATATGCATATATGCATGGTGGTGATGTAATGTGATTGTTGGGTGTGCAGTGTTGAGTGTGTACTTCCATGTCATTTCCATATACATAGTGCGTGATTTTTCAAGCGTGTTTGCAATCGCTGTTTTTGGTCTGCAAAGGGTTTGAAAGGTACACATAGGAAAACACTATTTGTTATCTTCCCTTGCTCAAACTCAGGTTTGAATCTTTGAAACTTTGGATCCTTTTAACAAATACATACTTGAAGTATTAATAGAGGTTATTAAGCATGGCTAAATTGAAAAGCCAAAATGCTTAGCCAGTAGTGTGGTTCACATTATCAAACGATTTTCAATATTTAAGCTGACATGATGACAACGCTAATGATAATTTACTTTCACTGTCACAACTTTTTTTTGAAACATTAACATTGTTGACTTTACAAACAGACCGAGAGAAAGCTAATCGTTGTCCTTCATGGTTCATTATCAGATAATACATGTATAATCCAGCTAGGTATAGAAAGCATACTATATACTATATTGTAATTGAAAAACTACTTGTTGGTTTGGTTTGTCCAGCATTTGTCAGTATATGTAGTTTACTTGTCAAACAAGATGAGAATTGAGAATGGAAGGAAAACTAAGTTTATTCGAAGGACTGAAGTTAAGATTATGATTTGTATATTTTTAAAAGCATCGTTTGCTATCATACTCTTGACACCAAGAATAGGACGGCCAGCGGGCCCAGAATCTTTCGATGACTTTTGCATCATTTTACCCCAAACTTGTATATAGTTAGATATAAAGTTTTAAGAAAACCATTACATAGGCCTCACCAGGAAGTTTGCTCAGCAGCAGTACTTCCCCCATATACCTAAATCAGTTTTTTGAAAGGAAAATCAATTTGTTGTATAATACAGTAATAATAGGTAATCTCCATATTGATTGAAAAATCATGTTTGTTTTTTACTCCTTTATGTGTGTATGCACATATACATACGTATGCTCATAATATTGTATAACTAGCAAAGCCAGATGTACACAAATGATACCCGTTAGTGTACATAGTACAATATAAAAGTCCGTAGTAGACATGATAATGATCTTTAAAATCAAATATCTTTAACAGTTGTTCAAAAGTTAAGCTTCATACTTCACCCCT
>JAQFXM010006950.1:0-12522 GCA_034693345.1 Entomobrya multifasciata | reverse complement strand
GATTTCTTACTTTCGTTGTACTTTTGCCAGTACACCGCCATCGCTTCTGGTTCAATCATGTCTTCTAATCGAGGCATGGTAATCTTGTCTGCAGAAAATAGTACACGTTCCTGTGGAGCTGTGATTGGAACTTGTGAAGTTCGTGATTGAGGGTTTTCTTCGGTCTGCACCCCAATTGAATTTCGCCAAACTGCAGGAGCAGCCTGGAGTCCAGGTATCAATGGAGGAAATTCGTCTGGATGTGGTACTCGTTGGGACTCTCCTTCCCAAACTAGTTCCAGGTCGTCATCCTCGTTTGCTTCAGGTTGTGGGTTTGCTCCCTCAACTTGTTCCAGCCCTGGAACCTCGTTTACTTCCGGATTCGGTTTGGGAACTGCATTCCCGTCCTGTTCCAGTCCCTGATCAACGTTCGCTTCAGGTCCCGGTTCCCCATCTTGTTCCGACCCCGGATCTGCGTTTACTTCCGGTTCTGGCTGGGAATTTGCTTCACCATCTTTCTCCAGTCCCGGGTCTGGCTGGGGGTCTGCTACTACTGCCATATTGTCCGTGACAACTGGCGGTGCTGGCTCTGGATCGTCCTGAACTTGGACAACTTTGCTGTACATTAGTCCAACCGCTTCCGAAACGTCTAAAACGCAAACATTCCCAGGAAGGTCCTTTAGCTCACTTTGATCGTTCACCTACAAAAAATAATTACATCATATAAAGTCTTAACTCTTCAAAACATAATTCACTACAAAAAATATTTTGTCAATTTTACCTTCATGTACATATCAAACTCTTTAATTATTTTCTTGTCCAGTCTCTTCCAAATCCAATCTAAAGCTCCATGATCGCCTCCACCTGGTTGATAAAGCAGCTTGTCGATACTTCTGTTCAATAATGCAGCCATTTCCTGGACCGTTTCTTCTGGTTTTCCAGCAGCTATTTCTGAAGATGGTCTTTTTGAAAGCATGTACTGCCCAACTTCTAGCTTGTGTATGAAATGCCTTTTTGGAATTCTCTGCCAGACGATATCCATTTCTTGAGAAGAGTTCTCCATCGCGCTGACTTTGGGAGAAGGTATCTGTGTAATAAAAAATTAAAAAGAATTATGTAACTAAAGTATAAAATTTTGACTTTACAGAAATAAAAATAGGTTAAAGTGTATTTTAAACAACCTCAGAATTAAGTACTGAACAAAAAAACAAAAAATATGGTGGAGTTTTTTTTCGCAAAGTTGAAACAACCAGAGTATTGCTCAAAGCTTATGATGTCACCAGTAGACTGGCAAGAAATGATAAAATTTTACAAAAATTACTTGACTTATATACCAGCTTATCCTTTGAATAAAATATCCACTGCACTGACATATGCTAATTTTACGGATGTGTCCAAAATAATTAATGAAATGTATGCATTTGGACTTTGCACATTAAATTACGAAATATTTCTCATAATTATGAAATTAACGCATGTAACAAAGGTCCCTGCAATTTTGATCAAATTATGTGAAATCTTGAATTAAATTGAATCATTACATTTGAATAGTTCAAAGTTCAGTTTAAAATGCTTATAATTTTTTTTCAATTCGAGTGAATATCGTATTGAAAAATTAATTATTAGGATGTTTCTTGAACGATTAAATCTCTTTTTTGTTCTAAAAATAGAATGAAAGGGAAATACAAGTCTCAATACTGCTGCTTTCCTTAATTAATATGATAACGTGCTAAATTTTTTGAAAACTACAAAGCAACTTGGGATTTATTTTTGTTTATTTGCTTTAATTAAATGGTCTCTAATTAGGAGACGACTTTAGTACACACGATATTATTTCCCTGATTAGCACACTGAAAAACATAAACATATAATTTTGTTGAGCTTTTACTTTTCAAATATAGACATAAATGCTAATTTTCACAAGAGTCCAAAGTCTCTTTTTAAACTAACGAATTCGAAGAATAACTCAAATGAGATGTAAACCTACATTGGTCACGGTCATAATTTTTTTTCATTTCATATCTTCTAATTTACCACAGTTATTATTCTTTAGCAAGGAATATGGACTATGGACCCATACATTTTAACCTTTAACTAGACACACGTGATATATAACTTCCATTACTCTTTATTTTACTACTCATGACTATGACCTTCATTCATAAATGGTTTGAATCACCAAAACGTTGTTACTATAACAGTTTTATAAAATGGGACACAAAGGAAACATAAAAATAAAACCTTGTCACAGACAGGGTTACTCTTTGTTTATTTATACGCTCAAAAAATGGGACTTGCATTTTATTAGAACATCTTTCTATTGTACTAGCTCCAAAAAATTGTAGACAAAATGTTGCCAAAATGAGAAAGAAAAGAATAAGACACAGTAAGGAATATATTTCTGTCTTGTTTAGTTCTTTGTTCGTTTGTAGATTGATTTTAAAACATTGTCTACAATGGTATGTGAGCTGGGTTTAAATTTAAAAACCCAGCCAACCTGAACCAATCCACGAAATACAGGCAAATCCAATGTTGTTAACGAAGAACAGCGTAAACACACAATCAGTAAATAAGTTACCTAAGAAAGTAAACAAAAAGAGAAGAGACACATTTTTTTTGAGTAGATTGAAACACTAAAAAAGCTTATGTGAAAGTACTACTCCAGATACACTATCAATCTAAAAGGGCTCTTAAATAGATGAAAAGAATGATAACTACCAGGTTTATATGTAATGCAATACAACAAGGATTACTTTAGAAAGGCTACAAAGCAAAAAAAGTAGCATACAGTATTTCCAAATGTACAATCTTTAATCAAGTTAGTGTTTCCATGTTCATTATCTAAAATCCAACAACATACCCCTTTTTATTTTAACGTCGGCTTACACAAATTGCAGATATTATAAATAACGTTTTTAAAGTACACCTATTCATTAGTGATCAAAATTGTGTACAGTACAAAACTACTGATATCTTTAATTAAAAACGACAAAAATCATCCATATTAAATTTATACCTGCCTTTCGTCCTTTTTTCCTTAATACTCTTACACGTTTTGTCCTACAATATTGAATAAATATGTATACTTATGTTTTAAGCTTTAAGCAAAACATATATTTCCTTTGATCTTTTTTGCTTTAATCAACGCTAACGCTTCTTTTTTCAACGACGCTATAAGTTTCCTTTGAATTCCCTTACCTCGATATCTCCATCTACATATTTCTATTGGAAACACACACGTAAAAGTGGCAATGACACTATTTTTTCAATACTTTCTCCACTTTCTCTTTTCCCAAAAAATATTGAAATAAAAAGAAACGTGTAACGGTGTAGCTGTTATAAAAATTGTATATGATCAGATCAAGCTTGTTATTTTGTTACTGTAACGCAACGCATCTCTCTCATTCTCATCATCATACCTTTATATTTTATTGTTATTGTCATCGTTTTCAACACGATGTAGCAAAAAAAATGAAGGAACACGGGTGAAAGCATCATCTCATCATCATAATGGGTATTCGCGTGTAAGTCACGTTTCACGTTTTCCTTCCATTTCCCAAATTGATGTAAGTGTAAAAGATGTGATGTTTGATGGTACGTGTGGCTGTGTGGCTGGTGAAAAGACTGATGAAATATGCATGCATATCACAAAACTTACATCATCAAAAATTCCAAAGCATATCTTTACCGACAAGACAAGACATGTCAATGACAGAGCAGACTGACATGACATAAGGGAACATCTCCATCATGTCATTGTGCTCATCTTCTTAGAATTCACTATCGGAAAATTTCCATTATCAGTGTGAGTGCATTCAGTTCTCTAGTGAATACATACACCAAGTTATGTTGAAATATTTCATACGTTCTTTTAGATTAGTATGAAAATCTAATTTGACGACGAAGAGCAGCGAGAACAAAAGCGCATTCATTTTATCGAATCTTAGGGGGAACGCAAACCGGAAGTGTGAAACTAGACGGAAGTAACAAGAGCACGAATGATATAACAAGTCGATTAGGTTATACGATGGCATAGCATCCAATTTTTTGTTAAAATTTAGCTTATTTTTAAAGGTAAAGTAATTTCGTGGTTTTGAGGAAAAGTTTCAAAAGTTAGTCTTCGGCGGTGAATTCATTCCAAGTGAGAATAATTTACTGAAAGAGAGGTATATTAATTTCTTTTAAATAAAACAACGCAAAATACAAAATATATCCGCTACACCACAAGCTAAACCAAACCACATCAATGTATCACGCTACGTAAAATGTAAAATTATCTTTTGATCTCTCTATATTATCTATCCACTCATATAAACTAACCAAATACCCTTTCTTCTTCTTTCCCAATAAAGATTTTCCCCTCTTCTTTAATATTCTTTGTTGCTAACTCAACTCAAGTCACTCATTCAGTCAATTTCATTACGGCGCGCTACAACACCAAAGAAAGCTAATAAAAAATCTGTTGCCTTCTCTCATCTCATCCCTCTTCTTCTTTTCATCACTTTTTATCCTTGAACTTTGTTCGCAAACAAGCCATATCACTTCTACTTTTAATGTACTTTTTCCCCAGATATATTTCTTGTCGGTTTTCAAAAGTGAGAAAGTTTGTTCGTGCTGACTTGTTATTTAGCCAGGGGCTGTACTTCCCTTTTATTACTTGTTTTAGTGGAAGTGTAAATCTCATATTTTCGGCAACTTCATTACGATGTGTGTGTGAGTTAAAGGAACCGAAGAATATAGCCACCAAGAAAATAAAATCTTCACAGACACCATTCATATCATCCTAATTGCCGTTGCCATGCCATTTTACCGCCTGAAGCATTAGCCAAACATGATGCTATATAATATTGAATTCGACGTGATTGCTACTATCACTGTCGAACGTGGGATCTGATAAAATATAATTTTAAGGATTTGACTGTGATTCCATCTTTGTGTATAGAATTTAATGGAATATTTTTGTATAAAACTTTTGCAACGTTTAACTTAGTGAAAATCCTGGTATTAGTATGAATTCAAGGTAGTACTTGTTTTGTAAGACATACAGCCAGCACAAAAAGATCTGGAACATGTACAATAAATGTACAAAATTAAAATATTTCTCTAGTCTCCAAACAACTTCGCAAAAAATTAATGCAAAAAATGCTCCGGAAAGCTATCCCATTAATTTCCTGAGTACATATTAAAGTACACTTCATGTACACACACTATATTCTTTCCCTATGCCACCTAAAAAGCCACTAGGATTAACCCGTGCATAACAAATTTGCACAAAACTGCAAGACATTTGGCGTCACGACAAATTCTTGTCTGTCGTAAATTAAGTTGTTTAAGAGATTCATTTACACTTTAGTCTCACCAAAAAATATATCTTTTTCAACATTCTTATATTAAAGCAGTATTTACTTTACCATTTCAATTACACTAAAGTACATATATAAACCTATTATGTATAATTATCATGTCGTAACCATAATGTTCTCTCTCAATTATCCTAACCACATATTTTGGTCGCCAGCAAACTCTAAACATTGTACGGCCATGACGCTTTCTCTCATTTCAACCTTGGCAATCTCCTTGTACAAATAGGCATACATATGTACATACCTATTCAAACGTCTTGAATACTGCAAATGCAACAAATGATACTGGCTTTTAAGCTTTCCCAAAAAAGCACTATTCTTATTTTTGTCGTTTTGCGGCATTGGTCATTTCAATAAAAAAATACCCGAGTAATACTAAAGCACTAATAGTACCCTAACTACAAAAAAGTAAATTATTACCACAAAACAGTTTATTATTCCCGAATTCTCAACCAAAATACCCACTCATCCATACAAAATGCGTCTCCAATTTTTCCATGACAAACTTAGTACAAATAATCAGAATAAAAAGCTCTAAGAAATGTTGGCATGAGGAGACAAACCTGAATAGGACAAGTTATTATAAAGGTACGATTCGGATGTCCTCTGCAATATATTTTGTGAAGAACAGAGTTTTTGTTGTGTTTAAGCAGCTGGGGTTCTTTTTAATATGCGTGGGTTCATACAAGCGTGGAACTTACAGATAAGATGAATGGGAATATTCCTTTTCAAAAAATTGTTAGGAAGTTTGATGCAAAGGATTGTGAGCAAAGAAGCGCGTAACGTCATCATAAGCGCCGAGGGAAGGAAGATATATATGCAGAAGAAAAGTACGAGCCGAAAGGCTTTTAGCGTATGGATTTATAATAATGTTCTTTGCCGGTGGTATAGTATGACATTTAAGCTGAAGGAGAAAAATTTGGTGGTATGTTCTTTTGGTATGAATGGATAATGGAGAAAGGAAGGAAACTTGGAAATATGTGAGGGCGAGAAGAAAAAGGGGAACGGATGATGTGAAAACGGGAAGCTAGAATGCAAAAAAAGTTTAAAGCTTTAGAATTCAATATTTTAAGCTCTAAAAAGTAAGCCGAATGACATGGTAGTTTATCGTATTTTCCAGAAAAATGCACCTTTTCAAGTTAATATTTTAAGATTCTGAAATTACAAAATGATTCAGTATTTTTAATACCAAGGTTATTTTTACTTTTTTATAATTTGAAGTTTAGTTTTTAAACTATCATATTCGAAACCAAAGTTTTAATGAATTCTAAATAATTTTCGTCAGTTACCAAAATAGGCGAAATAATAAATTTGTGCTTTACACGCAAGTGATCATTTAACAGAGTATCATAGAATCGATGAGTATCGGCATTTTAATGGTGACAGGCTTTATAAATCACAAAAACTTTTATTATACAAATCGAGTGGGCATCATGGTAGACATACTTTGTCAAATTATCAATGTTTACAACTCTATGGTTCTTGAGATGTGCTTCAGCAAAATTCACATTAATTTTAATTTGAAAAAACAAATGAAGTAGTCTCAAACCTACTCTAAATAGGCATCTAATTCTTCATAGTAGCGGACCACTATTTCATTTTAACTCAACCAAGGAGCAGAACCAAAATATTTAGAAGAAGCTCGACCAATCCATTATCTTCAAGTCATTCCCCTATCGCAAGATAAGAATACAATAGCTTATATTTTAATAATAAGATAATGCACATTTTCATTATAGCAATACATTTTATTTTACAGACTTTAGTCAAACCAATATTTCTATTGATTGACTCAACTAAGCTACGGTCAACAATTTTTTCATTCATTAATCATACTTAACAAACAAGCTTCATCTTAGCAAAACAACTGACATAACTCGAAAAATCTAGCAAAAATTAATATTATTTTTATAGCCATTAACTTTCATTGAGTTAGTTTTGAAATCCTCACCAAAATCAGCAAAAACACCACAAGGCAATTAAGCTTGATGTTAGCATCTTGGTTTCAATACGAACATTATATTAGCATATTGACAGAAACATGGCGAGAATCAGGGGACTTACATATTGTCCAACAATTGCAAGCTGATCTGTTCTAAGGCCGACTATACCTATCTAATAATGAAGATGTCTTCTTAAAAAGTGTACCATGAATAGTTATATATAATTTAATTATGATCCATTGTTTACAAATTCAAGTTCGACACAGAAACATATTTATTTGTCATCATGCATCAAATTAATCGTTAATTTCAATGAACGTCGGTCGTAAATATTACAAAATGAATTTTTGTCTTCAATCATACAAGCTAAAATTGCAGTCGGCAATCGCAATCATTGTCGTTGACCTTCATCTTAGGTGGTATCATCGCCGTCATTACCCGCCATGTGGAAAAAATAATGCTCTTCAGTTAAACTAAAAATAGCCAATCGCAATTGCCAAATCCATTTCGTTCGTGTGTGCAATTGCACTTGCTGTGTACTTTGAAAATGCACTTGTACGTAAAACAGCAAAAATAATTACATAATGTACATTGCATAATAAAATATTTATTCCCTTCACATTTATCGTTCGTAATCATAATCAATTTTGACAAATTTCATGCAATCAAAGAGTGGAATAAATTTGTCCATTTTGTGCTGCCAAGTTTCTTTCATCTTTTGAAATGCTTCGGCATTTTGTGAACAAGGAAACCTTGAACCAAAAGTCACGCATCATATCTTCGCAGTATCTTTTTCCTTATGTAGTACAATTTGTACAACTTTACGCATTATGCTTAGCTTCTGCAGTGCAGAAGTCTTTTATTGACGATAATAAAAACAGTTCGTAATACGTCTGCGATGCGATGAAAACGATGTGGAATTTTAACGGGTGACTAAGAAATGTCTGGCACAAAGAAATGAGTAATTTGGTGCGAGGGGAGAAAGGAGGTGACACGCACGGATGACTTTTCTGGAAACGAAAGGAAATTCTGGAAGAACAAAAGTCTTGGCAATTACTAAGGAAATTTACTAATATATAAGAAGCACGTCGGATCACATGAAGCTTAGCAATGCAAGATTAACGTGTAAAAATCAAACTAATGGAAACATAAAAATTCGATGTAAGATTACAAAACCAAATAAATTTAATTTATGCTCTTAATCTGAAGCCACGGAAGAAAGGTTTGAGAAGAGAAAGAAAATGTTAAAATATTTACATCTACAAACTCGTCGTGGTCATTCTTGGCTTCCAACTCTCGAAACCATTCAACGACGTCATTTTCTTCGAAATACTACATGTATGCTTACGTACTAGCCGCTAGTGCAGATATGTTGCCCCCACGCATTTGATATTCCATGCCCCATTTACTTTTGTTCTTAAACTGGCAACCTTCCTATGATCTGTGAGTCGTCACGTTATTGTTGTTACAGTTTTCTTAAATCGGGCACAAAGGAAATATAAAATGAAAACATAGTCGTGAATAAAATCTTGCTTTTTAAATGCATATTCGAAACATTGTAACCTTCAATTTTTGCCATATTTACCACATATCATGACATGCATTTGCACAAAAAATCTAGAACATGATTTTATTTAATTGAAAAGAATCAGTGCGTTGAATATGACTTTCCTTGAAGTTTTTATCATGGATATGTTAGCATTGAGGGTTTTGATAATGTTTGTCTTAGCATATTTCTCAGTTTGAAGTAAACTACAGTGCTGCCATCTACATCTACATATTTTTATTAAAAACTTACATAGAACGTAATAAAGGCAGTTTTTCACTTTCTCCTTTCTGTCCAACGTTGAAACTTTCTCTTCTCTAAAAAATGGAAAAGGAAAGTGCTACCCCGCTTGTTATTACGAGTCCATGATCAAATCAAGCTTATTTTGTTACTGAATTGCATCTCTCATCGTCATATTTTCATTTTTATTTATCAAATTTTGTTATCTTTCTCGACATGATGTAAAAATTGAATATGTGTGAACATAATTATTATGGGAATACATGTGTAAGTCACGTTCTTTCCATTTCCCAAAATGGATGAGATGTGATGATGTGTCATGTTTCACAAAGATGGGAAGCTTGATAATATGTAAGTGTTCTTCTGGTTAAAAGAACTATAAAATATGCATGCATTTCACTACCGCTTCTTTCATCATAATTCTCAAGGCATACGCGAAGACACGTCGATGCTTTTGATATACCAATATATCAACCAATAGCTCTATCTTTTCGTTATAAATATTCAGACCTGCTTTGAACACAGATGCAATTATTTTGTGCACAGAAATGAGGTTATGTTGCATTCCGTGAAGAAATAAGATATATTGCATTATAAGAGGCCATGATTGCTTTTCTATCACTTGAGAGGAAAACCATTCACTCATTTCACATGCAAGTTGGGCATTTCCAGATGTGTGGAATGTTAAACAACCCTGACGCAAACAACAGGAAACGGAAGGAAACAGGAAATAACATTTTCCAAGGTAGCATCTTCTCATTTAGGAATGAATCATTCATCAACCTAGTTACCATGCTGTTTTTTCGTCTGAAAACATACGCCGTTTTGTGCTTTCAAATAAATAGCGTCAAATTTTGTTATTCAATTTATTTCAGGATTAATAAGTGATCATATTAATAATTAATGCTTAAGTAATCTCCCAATACTACACTAAACAATTCTTAACTTACGATTGAATATGGTAAGACTATTCGCTACGTTGTTGCATAATTTAAGCAAGACAAAATTCTACACTAGCCTGATTTTTTATGCTCATTTTCATGAAAATGTTTCCATCATATTTTCCACTAAATTCTAAATTCAATCAATGGCGTATGTAACTTATTTCTAGCTATAAATCATCAAAACAAAGTGTTAGTCTCCTTTTCAATGTGAAGGAGGGCATAGATTGGTTTTTGAATTATGAAAGCATAGCAATACTATTCTGGTATCTGTGCCCATACAAAAAATTAGCATTCATTATGAAATTTATATAGTTAGTGTATATGTTCAGATTTAATATGGAAAAAATATCGTTTACGAATTACAATGGAAAAATGTAAATGAAAGGCAAATTTTCTACTGTTTGTACAGAATACTAAAATTTGTCTTGGAGATATAATAACTGGTTAAAAAACTCGTGAACCGGTTCTCATCCAAGCGAAAATTCATATTACCAAACCTGTAACCTTTTCCTAAGCATTTTGTTTTGTTGTCCAGTAGTTTTTTGGCAATCATGCTAGCAATTATAATACAAGTGTACATAATTTACAACAACATCAACAAGCTGATATTAAATTGATTTAGACCAAATACATTGCTTACTTTCCATAGTATATTCTTAATTTTATGCTATCTCATGAAGTAGATACTTTGAACGACTTGCAGTTTCATTAATAGATTTTTTCGAGGCGTACTTATTAGGTTTAAAATGGAATATGAGAATCATGTAAATCTTAAACATAAAATCTTCTTTGGGCAATCGGTGCTGCTAAGACACGTGTGGCAATTATAAAAGGAGTTTAAAAACTGTTTTTTACAGAACATGGAGATTAAATTACATATATTTATAGTGTCATTAACTGTGCTAGCTTACGCTTTAGAAGTAAGCTCTTCAAATGACGGAAGAAATGATCTTGTAATCACATATAACCAGAAAGGGATTTTAAATAAGGTATAAACTTTAAATACTAAATTATTTTGAGCTTTAGATTTTACTAAAATAATATTTAACTCAATTTTTTTATGCAAATGTTAAGTTCAAGCGAATCGTATCCCCTATTGTTCCCCATCATTATATGAAGGAAGATCTTTATTTAGTTCGTTGGCTCAGGGGTAATTTAAATGTAATCTAGTTCGGGTATTTTTTGATCAGTTCACTGTGTAATTGTCATTTGTTTTATTTAAATATAGCTGCTGGGTATGATTTGAAGGTCGCAGAAGAACTCCTTAGAAATGTAAGTACAGAATGGTTGAATGCAGTATAACTTACCTCAAATAAGTTGCCCTAAGATTGACCATTTAAGAATTAAATAATACAGACCTTTTAAATAATACAGAATTTAAAATGGCGAAAGAGCAATCACATTGACTATATTCTAGAGGAAGACTTTTCAGATCTGCTAGCAACATTTTCTCCTGTGTATATGGACTTTTTTGACAAAAAGGGACAAGTTGGTAATATAGCGAAATACTAAGAGTACTCATTTAAAATCTGTAATTTTTCTTACTTGAATGCGAATCAAATGAATATGCAACCGAATTGTTAGTAACTTTTCAATTATACCGTAGTGATCTC
The DNA here is from genome assembly GCA_034693345.1 of Entomobrya multifasciata. Classification (NCBI taxonomy): domain Eukaryota; kingdom Metazoa; phylum Arthropoda; class Collembola; order Entomobryomorpha; family Entomobryidae; genus Entomobrya; species Entomobrya multifasciata. The sequence goes on along the minus strand of JAQFXM010006950.1, from coordinate 894 downwards.
ACATCGGATTTGGAATTTCCTTAAGATTTATAGAACCGGTCAAAGCGACAGAGTAGTTCGGTTCGTAAACATGCTTTGTGAACGAGCTAGCATACTTATACGTGAGGGTCACAAAAATGGGCAAAATGTAGTTAAATTAAATATTCTTTAAATTTTGACTTATAACTGAATAATTTGTGTAACTATACTAACTAAGTTGTAATATATTTTATAAAGGGAACTCGCTTCAATTACTTGTTAGACATGCAAGGGTTTAATCTTATTCAGCATGGCTGTCCTATATGCATGGGAACCTATGTTCAGATTTTAAGAAGCTATGAGCAATATTGGCCGGAATTGTTGGATAAACTTGTTATTATCAATGGTAAGTAAATCCACTATGAACTTTTTAATTTTTTGTCTAAACTCTTAGAAAGTATTTTAAATTTCAGCCCCGTACACAATCAGGGCTTTGTTTGACCCTCTTGCACGAAGTGCCTTGAGTGTAAGCACATTGCACTCTATAAATCTTAAGATATTCGATACTAGGAAGTATGCATGGCTTCCTTATCTCTTAAGCGTTATTGAAGAAAACGAATTACCAGAAGAATTTGGAGGTAAAAGAGTTCGAAGATATGAACCATTGTTAGATAATTTAGTAATAATACAATAAAGAAATTAATTTGTTCTAAATAAATTCTTGTTCAAATATTTAACAAACCTTGTTGAGTAACGTTACGAAACGTCCGCATTGACTCATTTTCAAATTTTAATATGCATAACGAGATACTTTTAAAATACAAATATAGCTGATTAACCGTATTTCACTTGTTCAAATGGTCTAGCGTCACTTGACCGAACGACACTTTACAGAAACGACATAAAGCCGAAATTTTGAGAACGAACGACACTTAA
>JAQFXM010006949.1:0-12523 GCA_034693345.1 Entomobrya multifasciata | reverse complement strand
TCACTGAAAAACGTGAAATGAAAAGATATGAATATTCTGGAGACACGCTCACAAGACAAAGGACATAACTATACATCTGACTGTGAGTTTTGAAGGAGAAATGTTTCTTGCCTTTCTCTTTTCCATTTGTCAAAAGTCAAAGCAGCATAGCATGTTATAGTACAAATTACGAACTAGGCAGTTTCTGCCTGCATAAATTGACGAAAATCAAGATTTATGAAACCGAAACGAAAAGAAAATTTTGTTTGCACTACAGCATAAATAGTTTTTCGAAATAACTTTTTCTAATTTGTAATATTTTTAACGTGAAGCTCGAAGTTCTAAGTCGGGCTTGGTAAAAATACCCTAAGCTGAAATCTTGCAGGCATCATTTCAAAACTACTTTAAAGTCAACATTCACTATCGGTTTTCAGTTTTCATAATATAAGTTCAATGCATGATAGAGATCACACATCGCGATCTTTTTGTTTCAAATTCGAAGTATTTCGCTATCCACCTTCGCTTCTTGTCACAAAATGGTTGTTGCCGTAGTTGGAGTAACTCAACTCATCTTCATCTCCAAACGTTTCCCTACATTCCTTCACGTGCTTCTCCAGGATTCACCAGTCCCAAATGGTAAATACCGTATGAGCTACGAAAAATAGTTTTTCTTTCTTGTATTTGCTAATTGTGCGTTATAAAAAATATAAACAGACATTAGCATCAACTTCAGCATTATGAATAAAATTTATTTTTCTGCTTTTCTTATATCTATGCGCATCAGTTGGAGATTGGAAAAGTAGCCTCCACTTCTAGAAATTCAACATGACGATTTTCATTGTAGTACATGCTGAAAGTTTTGCACATTTTTTGATATTACATAAATTTAGGCCTCGTAAAATAGCAAATCATTTTGATACACATACACTTTGCAAGTTTGTTACGTAAAGTTCAAAACTGCTGTGGTTTGAATTTTGAAAGACCATTCAACATACGAAAAAATATAGGTTAGTTTTAATGCGTACATCTTTTCGGCAGCTAAAAACGAAAAGTTTAAAACGTAATTTGGGGTAATTTGCATGAGCCCTACTAAATTTATGTACATAAAAATTAAGAAAAAACGTGCAATTAAAAAAAAGCACAAACAAAAAACAAATATTCCTCCTCCCGGATTATTACGATCCACGGCCGCGCATCCTCCCCAGTTACAACAACTCAACTTCAACCTTCAACTTCAAAACGATCAATTCAAGGAATTTGTAAAATGAGCAATAGTATAGTATTTGAAACAATATAAAAAATAAGGTAAATAGTAATTTATTTGCTCTAAAAGTTCAATATTATATAAGGTCATGCAACGACAATAAATTAATTCACTTTTAAATGCATGAAAATTTTGTTACTTTTTAAAGAAAAAGTTACCTAAACTTTCAAATTCATATGCACTAAATTCAAGCGAGGCTAAAAGGGAAAGATAGTGAAGGTATAGCGTACAATATTAATGCTAAGATTAGATTGAACGTAATAACTCGGATTACTAAACGAATGAATTACGAAAAACACATATCTTTTAAAGTATCTCAAAATAAATATGAATTAAAACAGAAATCTGTCGCAAAAAATCTGCTAAATTTTTGAACATCCAACTTTGATTTGACCTCTTTGTCTTAAAAACTTACAAAGTTGACTTCCAATAGTGGCTGTTTAAAGTTGTAAGAGAGCAATAAAGAGGATTTATGTAGTATATATTTTAACCATAAAAATACTCATTTACTTGTCTTTTGATTGTTAAAAAAAAGTTTCAATGAGAACTGTACAAAAGTGTAGCAAAAGTACCGGTGACAATCGAGTTTGATCGATATTCACACAAAAATTTAAGCATGGCGCATGGTAAAAAAGCAAAATCACTAAAAATCGTTGTGTAACACAAGCCGAAAGAAATCTAAAATATCACCACGAGATATCAGTTTGAAAATTGTAAAATTTTAAACACGCCTTACATATTTTCCTGGTATGCCACAAACTTTTTTTAAAGCCAAAATTTTAAGTTGCCAAAAAACACGAACACTATTTGAAATTTTAATATTCTGAATTAATTGAAAAATGTTTGGAATAATTTTCTGCTTTGATGTTCACTTTCGACTTACGTTTCATTTTCTTCACAACTTCCCAATGTTACGGCCTCGTCATGATCTCAACTAAGGTTTACTTAACTCATGAAATTAACCAAACCCATATTAAACTAAATATGACTAGATTAGTTTGAAAAAGCCTTTCATTAAGTTAACTTGTGTTTCGATATTATCTAAAGATGTTTTCTTTACACTATATTACTTTTACTTAAATCACCGGAAACACAAATTATCCACTTCTTTTGATTATATATACATACATCTGCTACTGAACACCTACATAATTGACCATTAAATAAGTAAAATTACGTCAAAAGTTATGCATTAGTTCTAACCAATTCATAAGGTATCGTTTTTGATATCACCATCACCAATGCGAATGAATGGCTTTGCAACATTTTAACTTGCTTGACCAGCTACTACATCACTCCAAACGTCAAACATTAGTTTATATTATCACAAAAAAAATGACAGTGCACTGCAGTGCCAAAAAACTAGGTTCTTACTATTCTCACACGTGTTACAATTATAAAATCGTTCTGAATTTTATTTGGAATGTTACAAGTGTAACATTAGACAGTACATCGATAAACTGCCAGCGCAGCGTCTTTTCTGTTACTCTTTTTTGTTCAATGAATGAATGAATATGCAGAAAATTAATGACTAATGTGGAAATGAATGACACCTGTCGCCATCACCTTTCCGCCACAATGTGGTCCTGACATAAAAAATGATAGATGAAAATAAAATGGATAAAAAACCAACTGCAACCAGCTTCGCTATCAAGAAGATGCGATGCAGTTCAAGTTTTTGATGCCAATGTCATTCCCAACATCCCAACCCAACTAGTTCATAGTTGGAGCGACTAAAACAATAACGAAAAAACTAACAATGTCATTGATTGTTGCGCACATGCGTAATCCACGTTCTCACTTGCTGCGTTTAGTAATTTAAGCTCGACACATTGTTTAGATTTCGGAATGAATATATTTTCTGATAATTGACAGTACTGCGTAGAAAAAGTTACACATGGATTTCTTGAATAGATGTCGTTATTGGAATGCGATTGTCAATTTTGGTGTGGCTCCTGTTGTATAGGTAGTTTTGTTCATTGTTGGCTATGTGCCCTGTTTACTTAGGACTTTGATCAGTAAAAGCAGTCAGTATTCATATCGTTTTAAATTTGCGTTGCTGCTGGCGAGGTGATCAATAGGATCATCATTCATTTCATTAGTATTGCCAATCAACAAGTCAACATTGAAGAAATGAGGCAATGCATCTCAAGTTCACGGTAAAATATGTACATGTTAAGTAGTTTGTATTGTAAATGTGAACTGCTTTATTTAAGAAAGGAATACATAATATGTAGGTAATATTGTTATGGATCGATTTTAAAAATAAAATAGTTGTTTAGACTGCTCCACTTCTTTCTAGTTCCTTCGCTGCTAACACGTGATGTCGATGCGATATGATATGATATGAGATCTCCTCACAACAGCCAAAACTTTCAATTTTATTCTACACATTGTCAACTGACTGTGGAGCACATTTCTTTTCAGCTCTACACAACCGTTAGATAATGTGCATATTAATAGAGATGGTATTTTTTATGTTTGCGAGGTGAGATGAAAGGGAAGTTGCAGTTTGTCTTCGTACATTGTTATCAAAAGATAATGCTACCTTTATGGAATGGCTTGGCGTGGCGTACAAAATTGAAGAGGCGTTAGTAAGGTGATCTGATCTTGTAAAAAAACATGATCAATAGGTAGAACACGTAATGTACAAGTAAAAATGTCCATTTAAGCAATAAATACAGTACAGTGTATGTGCAATTTTGACCACAGGAGACGAGTTGTATTATTTGTGTATGATGTTTGGTATCATATTTAAAGCATACATGGATATTACTAATTAAACCATTAAACGATCAAGATGTGTGGAATAGTGTATTGGAAGGTTTCGATTGGCTGTTTTGATAGTGGTGTCAATTTAGGTGTGCACAGTAACGTAGGATTGATTTAAATGATGTGTATCCATATGACATTTAGTGTGACATTTGGGTTCCTATAAATACCGACGAAGGATGTTAGTATGGCCATTCAGATTTCGGCAATCGACCGAGTAAATAGAAAAATATAATAAGTAAAACAAAAAGTTTCCCTCGGGATACAGCAACCGTCACAATGAACAAGGTAAGCCTCAAATTTTTATAGCCTAAAGCCTTTTAGCAACAATGAGAGGGAAAATATAATTTTCATCTTATGAATTCAATAGTTTGTGTGCCTTCTCGCCGTTGTTTCAATGGCTAACGCTGGAGCCATCGGTTACAGCACCGCTGTTGGGTCAATCGGAGTTGCCCACGCTGCTGCTCCAGTCCTTCATGCTGCCCCAGCTTACGCTGCCGCACCTGTTGCCGTTGCCCACGCTCAACCACTCCTCCGAGCTGCCCCAGTTGCCGTTGCCCACGCCCAACCCCTCCTCAGAGCTGCCCCAGTAGCCGTTGCCCAACCCGTCCTCCGCGCTGCTCCAGTTGCTTATGCCCAACCAGTTGCCAAGGCTGTTGCCGTCTCCCCCGAACCATACGACCCACACCCACAATACAACTACGGATACTCCGTCTCTGATGGTCTCACCGGAGACTCCAAGACCGCCCACGAGACCCGTGACGGAGATGTCGTCCAAGGACAATACTCCCTTGTTGAGCCTGATGGTGCCATCCGTACCGTTACCTACACTGCTGACCCAGTCAACGGATTCAACGCCGTCGTTGACCGTCAAGCCCCAGGAGTCGTTAAGGCCGTTGCTGCCCCAGTCGCCCACGCCATCGCTGCTCCAGTGGCCCATGCCGTCGCTGCCCCAGTCGCCCACGCTGCTATTGCTCATCCAGCTTTGGCCACCCGTACCATCATTGGTTAGACAATAGAAGTTTCGAATTTAAATTATACCGTTACTGTACAAGTACGCTTATCAGGGTTGCAAAAAACAACTATTACCGCTAAAGTTCTATGCGGACTGATTGGTATTGACTGAAATTTGCATTATTGACATAATATGAATTCTGTATTTTGTTGAAAAAAAACAATAAAAAAATTTAACTAAAGAATTTAAAAAGACATTTTATTTTACAAGAAAAGCAAGCGTTTTCCTATGATGTTTTAATCATACTACATATTAACAAAATTCTTGCAAAAAAGTATGGTCTCTGATATTTTGTGATCTAAGTAGAGGGAACCTGGGACCACATCATCTGAGTATACTAGCACAACGAAAAAAGTGATGTCACATTCATATTCATCGAAGTTCTTCTCTTTGTTGACGTTGCTTTAGCCATCTTTGAATATATTTCTGTAAAAACTATGCCTTGACCAATTAAGAAATGTATGTGCATTGTTATTTTTTTCTATAGAACGTTCGACACTCAAGATCTGTTTTCTAGTTTTCAATCATGCTATAATCGAATTTTTCGTCTCGGTCTCAGTGGTCATGCATTCATTCATTGCAGGCTGAAAATGAAGAGCAAGGTCACTGATTTAAAAGTTTACATGTAAAATCAGTGTCATTTCTATATTTATCATTCAAATTGATATCTAATTTCACAAAAGGGATCCAGTTTTCTTAATGCACTCCACAACTTGTGCCATTAGTTGAATGTGATCAGAAGGCCAGAAAATGTGCAACATAATATGTTGCTGTTCTAAATAATGCAGTCAATATTTTGTTCAAGATGTCTAAAACATTAAAACATTTTATTCTAAATGTCAAATAACTTCTTGATGCACATGCACAGGTTGAAATCTTTCCTTTTTAGTTCGAAACATGGAAATCTTTTACTCACAAAATAATGTCACAACAAAGATGATTTGAATTTTGATTAGTATTTATACGTTGTATGTAAGCCTAAATATACTATTTCAAAAGCTTGGACTATTTAGCTTTATAGTTGAAAACCGAAAGCACATTTTTTAAGAACAACAAAATTGAAGGTCTTACATTTCTGTGATATTCCAACATTGCCGTACTGGAGAAAACGCCTTGTGCTTCCATTGTTCCATTTGTCATCAGTCATTTATGGTTTAGAAAGTTTATTGCACTGTGAGTTTTATGCATCATGTTTGTTTGTCAAAAATATGGAACAATTCATGTTTCATGGAATAAATATGATTACGCGAAATCGCAATTAGTAGTAAGCTTATACCTATTGCGATATGAATTAAACACAGAACATGACTAAAACACTAATAAGAACATTTTTGCAACTCACAGATCACATTTTTTGATTCTTTATTTCATAGTAAAACACAAATCATATCAAATTTGGTACACAAAAAACAGTTTTGTCACTAGATATTCACATTCAACGTTTCTCCACAACAAAGAAAAGATTTTTTCATAAATTTTCGTAAAAAAAGAAGAAAATAAATTAAATAGACCACGAATTCACTGAAACAATGAATAGTAATAATTTCTAAAAAGGGTTCTAAAAATTTTAAACAAAAAAAGGGTTTCATATAATTTAGAATTTTCATATTTCTCAACAATGCACTGCAAAGCTTAACTTTCACAAATGTACCGAATTTGGATTCCAGATTAAATTAAGATTTTTTGTCAAATTGAAAAGGAGCACATTGAATAGTTTTACACATTCAAACAGCATTAAAAAGGCAACTTCTTAAATAAACTAGGAACGTCACTTTACACTACACTCTTTAACCGATAATGGTGCGGGTAGCAAGAGCTGGTTGGGCGAGGAGTTGGGGTTGAGCAACAGCGCGAAGGACTGGTTGAGCTACAGCGACTGGAGCGGCAATGGTCTTGGCAACGACAGCTGGGGCTTGACGGTCAACAACGGCGTTGAATCCGTTGATTGGGTCAGCGGTGTAGGTGACGGTACGAATGGCACCATCGGGCTCAACAAGGGAGTATTGTCCTTGAACGACGTCTCCATCACGGGTCTCGGTGGCAGACTTGGAGTCACCGGTAAGGGCATCAGAAACGGAATATCCGTAGTTGTATTGTGGGTTTGGGTCATATGGTTCGGGGGAGACGGCAACAGCCTTGGCAATTGGTTGCGCAACGGCAACCTGGCGGATAAGTTGTGGCTGGGCTAGGAGTTGGGGTTGGGCGTAGGCAATTTGTGGAGCAACCTGGCGAATGACCTGTGGGGCGGCACGGAGGAGTTGGGGCTGAGCGTAGGCAACTTGTGGAGCAACTCCAATGGCTCCAACAGAAGTGCTGTAACCGATTGCTCCAGCGTTTGCGGCGGCCACAATGGCGAGAAGGCACACGAACTATTGAATTTATAAAATTAAAAAATACAAAATGGAAATGTTTCACAAATTTTTCTATTGTCGGAATGTCTTGCATACTCCGATTCCCGAAATTATTCACTAATTTATATTTTCCATCTCCACTACTCACCTTGTTCATTTTGATAATTTTGATGGAAATTTAGTGCACAAGCAAGATTGAAGTTCTTTTTGCAGAGCTAATTGACTGATGACATCTCACAGAATCGCAGGCGTTTATATATACCCCTTCGCCTGATGTCACCAGCAAAAATCGGGATCGGAACTGAGACACTTAATGCATAGCATTGCATTCATTGCAGTTATAAAGCTTCACGTACATATTTTATATTTAATTCATATCTTGAAGTAGTTCTTTTATATCAAATGAATTCATAAATGTTACTCTGGAATGGATACTTGGTCCTTCAATACTTACTTTGTAAATATTTTCATAATGAACAAAATTTTAGTTGAAGTTACATCAGCCGTTCTCGCCGTTACAATATGGATTGTATCAAAATGAGGTCATGCTATCAAGAAAGACGTAGTCAAGTTGAAATCCATGTTATTCATTTTCGTTTTTGTATTGCCACGCCAAATCTTAACTGTCTATTTATATATTAAAGTCAACCGTTCTGTTGTAAAAATTTAAAACTTTCTTACCTGGATTCCGTTAATGTGCAAAATTATGTATCGGACATTATAAATAGGTAATTCATTCATTTTTTTGTGAATATGAGATTGGACTAGCAAGGGACACTATCTCAAACCATGTGGTTAACGCATGACTGTCACAATATAGTTTTGGATATCTGATTGATCTACATTCTACATCCATAATCTGAGATCTTGGCGTCCACGACCAACACAGGTGCCCTTGAAGGGCTTTTTGCTCGTTGCATATTTTTGGTCACATTGAGTCGGCAAGATCTACTCTTATGTATGTACTTGGCTAATATATAGATGATCTTTTACTGTCATGTCGTCTTCACTGCTGTTCAATGAAGTTTGTGCATGCAACTTTACATTACAACTGCAACAATCGATCACTGACCAATGCATAGAAGAAATCTATCCTGTTAATCACGACAAACATGGAACAATGCAGGAATCCTTTTTATTTGATGTTGATAGTTTGTGATTTCTAAGTTCTATTTATATAATATTGGTTTTTAATTTTTTTGCATGAATGCTAAAGATTAGACGCGCATACTTTATTTGTGAAATAATTAATTGAATTCCCTGAATAATGTATTTTGCCATTTCGCTTGGCGATTTTAAATTATTTAAATGGGAAAAATACATGGGAAACTAATGAAGAAACGATAATGAATGAAGATATGAGTTTGGTGGTGAAAAATTCTCTGATTAACCTTATCACTAACTCAGCTCAGGTATCTAAAAGAGCTGATTTTCTTCAAGTATCTAAAATAGAAACTAAATTTGACGATAATTAGCTTCGATTTATATGTATACTACATATGTCCATAAATAGCTGGGAACTAATGATCAGCGAATAAAAGCGACCAACGATAAACATCACAATTAATTTTACTGCGGTGCGGTTGGCTAAAATGAAAGTCACTTTTTATCTTGTTGTGCTATTGATGCTGTATTTCAGCATCAATATTTCTTTTCCAGGGAATACAAAAGATTTTGAGAGGGCATAGATTGGACAGCGGGACGTCGCGTCATGGCATCATGAAACGACAAATCTTGCATCGGTGTCGATCATGAAATGAACTTATCAATATCAACTACTCAGTATTGAACGAGTTCAAAAGTTTTTTACATGCATGTTTTGTACCAATTTATCACGATCACCTAAAATATATGGAACATAATATTTTAATTTGTAAGTCGGCCGTTGGCTTTCCAGGATTGCGACTGCGACTTGAAAAACAAACCAAAAACCAAGCCCAGACTAACTTTATTTCCAAAAATGTTTCCAATTTCCTGTTCACTGTACTTATTGACTGACAAATTAATGCCATCGTTACAAAGTGTTACCACCATGCGTATTTTTAGCAACTTCTGTAGCCTCGCAACCCCGCATTATCCCAATCGTTTACATGGTTTATAAAATGTTAGAAACTCATATGATTTGATTTTCCATTGTTTTATTGCAAACAAACGATTTCGTTATTTGTAAAACTTTCGATAAAACATTCCTATGAAACCCATTAAACCTGTACAATTGAACTTCAAAACTTACATACTAAACAAAACATCGTTTGGGTACAATTCAAGTTGACGGCATAAGTTTGTACGATGTAATGTAGTTCTATGTAATATTAAAGTAAATCGTTTGTTTGTACCTGAAAAAAGTGATTCCTGGAAAACGTTTAATTCGTCTATGGATACTTGAATGTCTCCCTGTCCTACCCCATAATGTGAAAAACAAAGGAGAGTGCCAGTTTTTACTCCTAAAATGTAAAACAACCTGCACATGTCAACTTTACTGTCAACAGCATTTTACAAAAAGTGAGTTCAAACATAATGTAATCAATCGTGCTCCAATAAGTCCCTGTCAGTCAAACAGTTAAAATGCACTTGCAGAAAAAAACGTGAATCTATACTAAACTTAAACTTCAATTTTTAGGTCAAACAATTTGCTCGAAGATGGATATAAAATAAGAGATCCATGTGGACGATATACGCCTGCCTCAGGACGTCATAAGAAAAATAAAATGGTGAGAAAGCCAGATGACCCAGATTACGATGAATACGAAGCTCTTCCACCTTCCACAAGTTTAACCACCCACATGGCAGCAGGTGCAATGGCAGGAACAATGGAACACTGTATCATGTATCCCCTGGACTCAGTCAAGACAAGAATGCAAAGTCTAGTTCCCACCCCCGGTTCCCAACAATACCGAACTGTGTTGGCCACGCTATCCAACATGGTAAAAACAGAAGGTCCCCTTCGACCAGTTCGAGGAATGAGTGCAGTGGTAATGGGTGCAGGTCCTGCTCATGCCTTATACTTTGGCTGTTATGAACATTTGAAGCATCTTTTCATCCCACTGGTCCCTCCAGGATATAGCCAACTGGTGTATGGATCTGCTGGATGTATCGCCACATTTTTCCATGATGGCCTGATGACGCCTGCAGACGCAGTTAAGCAGAGAATGCAAATGTGTAATAGTCAATACAAAACATGTTGGGATTGCATCAGAACAACTTACAGGAAAGAGGGCCTAGGCGCATTTTACAGATCTTATACAACTCAGCTCAGCATGAACGTCCCGTTCCAAAGTATCAATTTTATGGTTTATGAGTTCGCTCAAAAGATAACCAACAAGGAAGGTGGTTATAATCCAAAAGCTCATGTGGTGTCGGGGGCGTTAGCGGGTGGAATAAGTGCAGCGATAACAACACCTTTGGATGTGTGTAAAACGCTGCTCAATACACAGGAGTCGAGAACGTTACAAACTTTGGGAAAGTCGCATATTAAAGGGATGATGTTTGCACTGAAGACTGTCTATCGAATTGGAGGATTCAGGGGATATTTCCAGGGGCTATCTGCTCGAGTTATGTTTCAAATGCCGTCAACAGCTATTTGCTGGTCTACTTATGAATTTATGAAGTTTTTTATCAGCTAAAAAGTAAAGTGCTAATTTGTGAACATAATTTTTATAGTATGGTGGAATGGTGGAAGATTTTTAATTACATAAATCAAGAATTCAGAATTGCAAATAAATTTTGACTGCCAGTTATATTTGTAAAAATCAGTTTTTAATTTTTACGTTTTTGTTGTGTTGATCATCGCGTTCGCTGATCCTCAATCAAATTTGTAGTTCAGAGTTCAGAGAATGCAAAATGTAATATAGTCTTCAGTCATTAGTCTTTTGTTGATTTATATCATTTATATAGGTTATAGCATATGAATTTTTAGTATTCTTTAAGCTAAAGCGTTCAGACGGTTAAATCTTTAATTATGAAAAAATTTGAGTAATAAAAAATCCCAGTTTTAATCAGCATCAGATTCACAATAATTATTACAAGCTGATGATAAAGGCTTCCTCGACTTGATAAAAATAACCTCGTTTCAAAAGTAAAATACTAATTCAAAATTACCCTGTCCACAGATTCATAGTCAAGTTTTTGGCGTGGTAGTGGTGGTGGCCTAATTTTCATAGCATAGATAGATGACCGACCATGATCATAATTTCATGATCATACCTTCACGATCACATGATGGCTCCATGATTTTTGTTCAAGATGTGGCTCGGTTGCAATTTGAGACAAAATTTCTAATTAGTGATAATTAGTTATCTGACTTGATTATGCAAATCCGATCGCGCATTATGCAAATTTCCATATTACGAAATGCTTAAAAAATGGCTCTGCATATAAACTGAAATGGCGCCAAACTATGAAAAGTTAAAATACATTTACCTATGCATTTTTGTAGCGCACGCATGGCGCGTACGCATGTCCATGCACAATGCACATACTGAACATACGTTTTATGAGACTTGGTGACGGTAAATGATATTTTTTATTTATAATTTTCCAGTCCACTTAGACTTCATTTAATTTTTCACTTTTGCTGAGTAGCACTGCACTTTTCGCGTATCCACTGCCATTGCATTGACTTCTACGGAAAGACTTGGAAGGAAATCAACGTTTGTGAATTACGTTGTTTGAAAAAAGATTGATACGTGGTTTGTTTTTGTTTCAAAAGTGCAGTGTATAGATTTAGTTATAATTTAAGTAAGTTTACAGTTTGCAACTTGGGTACGGGAACTTTTGGCGTAATATTAAAAATGGATATCAACGAAGAAATGCAGTCTTCTGCAGTTGAAAATCGTCGACAATCTGTGATTGTAACTCAAGAAGCCATGTCGAAACAAGCAGCAGCTCCGTATCAACAGGAGCATGTTCAGATAGCACCATCGTCATCGTCTGCGGGGTCAACTGGAAAGGGTCGTGGTCAAGCAGGTGCCCGGTCCAGCCTCAGCCCACCTCGAGATAACCAGGGAAAGACTGTCACGCCATCATCATCATCGACTGTTCATCCGCAGCAAACTTGTTGCATTATTGACAAAAATCAGCGCTGTCATCAGTACGTGGGTCGTAACTTGTACAATAAAGGAATGCAGAAAAGGGTGAAGGCAG
>JAQFXM010006948.1:0-12524 GCA_034693345.1 Entomobrya multifasciata | reverse complement strand
ATTGCAAACATCATATTCATCTAATCATACACCGCTTTCGGTAGTTTCTTTTCAGAATTTACATTCTTCTAGTTTTTAATGCATTGAAATCATCAACAGATATTAATGGGATTAGGGGAAATGGCGTGCTCTGTAGCATGCATAATGTAAAAATTAAACGTGAATGAAAAACGGTGAAAAAAGCACAAACGTTTAAAAACATTGGTAAATTTTCTCATGCTGGAAAAGCACACTTTTGTTATTAAGCGTCCCTCTTACGTAGGTATATGTATTTTTATAATCATTCTGGGAAACGATCGAAATTTGTGACTTGGAACTAGGAACGACCTGGATGATATTGGATCTTTTCGTTTTGGGATCCCAAAACCACAGCTTGGAATAATAATTCTTTTATTTTGAAAGAGATCACTTTTTAGGTTCACATCACTCCTTTTCCTTTCATTGTTCCTTTCCTGCAGTAGAACGAGCCAGTTAGTTAGATCGTCATCATCATCATGAAAAACTATGGAATCGTTTTTCCTTGGGTATACACTTGCCTTTAAAAGAATCTTATGTACTATTATCACAATTTTGGTTTTTGTGTCCCCTACAGACAGAAAGGCGAAAAATGAGTTCGAAAAGCAATGCATACAAAAGAAGCAATGTAAACTACACATTGCACTTTATTCATTTCTTTATGTCTCAAACATAAAAGAGGACCACACATATTCTTCAGAAAACTCATTGTGTCATCATCATCATCATCTTGGCTATTAGCCGCTTAACTAGCCTTTCTCTTTTAACAGAAAATAATGGGCAAAAACCGACGAAAAATGAATTCTTTTATAATCTGTATGTCCTTTGAAGAAGGTGTATAGTGAATTGTGGCACTTATGTATGAGGTAACTCCATTTTTTTGTACAATTGTGTTATACATACAACATTTATATTAAAGTACGCAAAGTGCAAAAACGTATTTTATCTGTTTGATGGAGAGAACGATTTAACATCATTTTGTAAGGCTTTTTACTAAACTGTGGAATGAAAGGAACCTCGCAGTACTGTTTTAAGATGTATTAAACGTTGAACAAGAAGAATATGCCTGTATTTTGCTCGATTGCACCTCTTGAAATACAGATAGCTACGAAACCGTCCCAAAGTATAAATTTTTCATGTACGTATACGTATTCTACATTTAATTCTAAACTGAAACAAGTGTAATCACAATCACTATATAGTTTAAAAAAAAAATAAGAAATGCTAATTTTTAAAAAATGAGACATGTTCTCCATCATTCTGTTGGATGCGTAGGTTGTCCAAAACGTGCGGGTGTCTTTTCTGTTTTTCTTTGTCGTTGTTGGTATTATTATATGTACATACGTATTGCTTGATATTTCTTAACGCTTTGCTGATGCAATGTAATGTAGTTTCAAAATACAAAAAAAATACTAGCTATCTTGTGTGCCTATGTCATGTTATGCATAATAATAACCATCTCTTCCAACTTTCTCATCTACAAGTTACTTTCTTTTTTATCATCAGACAGATGGCTGCTAAGTACCGCCACCGTTTTCTCTCTCTGAGGGTTTCATTGCTAATCCACTACTAGAATTAATCACGGTATCTAGAAAAATAATACTAGAAAGAATCTACAAAGAAGTGTATCAAAAATACATAAAGATTGTAAAGATACCCCGCGTTGTTTTGTGATGTCGGAGTTTCTCTTGTTATATAGCTGTGACACGTTTCATTAAAATAAGTAAATAATGTATTACACACTTCTGGTGGCACTGATGGTTTCGCGGCTAGAATAAATGTAACGTTAAGAAAACTTGTTCAAAACCAAAATCAGAATGCAGAGAATGTGTTAAGATGGGGAAATATGATAGAAACGGATATGGGGAGTCTTCCCTGTTTCTGAAACAGATAGGGACCGACCAAATGACACCTTAAATGCTTACATTTTATTTGCAAGAATATTCCAGTGGTTTATGAGTACATTTCCTTCCATTGCAACCAAAGTGCCTTGTCTTGTTCTTTTTATCAGCAGTAAAAAACGAAGAAAAATATTGCAGTTCAATGTTTACACTCGTTCCTTTTATACTTTCTCATTTTCCTTTTTTCTGAAAGTCAAAATAGACATTTTCTTTGGTTTGTGCGGCAATAAACGTGAAATCCGGGAGACGAAACATTCTAACCCAGATACTTGCACACCATAAAATGTGGGTAAAGTATAGAGTAATAAGGTAGTCAAGAGGAGGAGGATGTTGATGGTGAAAGGAGTATGGAGAATTATACGAGCTCTCGCTAACATCTTTCTCCTCTTTAGCATCAAGCTTTAACTGATGGCGTGGTTGACAAATTATCAGTGGAAAAGCAAATATACGATCTCGTTTTTATGATTATACTACCACCACCATAATTTCCGCGACAATGCTCATTAGAAGTTCTTTTGTACTTACTTCATTTACGCTGCTTAAAGTTTTTATGTACAGCAGTTGTCTGTTTACGGGTTCATTTAATCATAGACAATCAAACTGGTGTAGACAAGTAGCGGAAGTAAAAATGTGAAAATATAAAAAAGTAGTAAAAAAGCTATATTTTCATAAGACTGGTTTAGCCTTATTCAATGCACCTTGCACAACGTGTTAAATATTGGAATCATTTTTCATCTTTATCATTGATTATTTCCTGAACAGGCAACATGTGCGTACGCTAATTGAAGCGATCTAACATCTTTAAAAAATATCAAACAATAGAAAAACTTTGTTATTTCGTATAACTTATTCAGATTTATAGTTCGAATTCGAAAGGTTTAGTTGGCACGTGGTATTTTGTAAATTGAAAGTATTTTGAACTGCAGTAATGTTTGTTTTATCATTGTACTGATTGTACAACTAACTGACAACAACTGCACTGCGTTGGTCAAGCCATCTTTTAGAGTTTTCCACTGTTTTTTTCAATAGTTGTTTCCACACTAGAACAGCTACGGTTGAACTGCAACAGAAGGCGCTCTCAACACGTCTAATAGAAACTCGGCCAAAATACACTGCTTAATGTGTCTTGTAACATGCATATCAAAGTATTAATGCATCAAAAAATATTAAAAATTAAAATAGGTAGAGTTTCATGTGAAGAACCATGATTTCAAAGTATTTATGATTGGGTACTCGTACTCGTACTAAGAACTACGTATGCAATTTTTGGAAAATTTATCAAGTGCTTACCCTTGTACCCTAAAAAGTACATAAATATTCTATTTTGTAGTTATATTTGTGTAGTTTCCTTACACGAATTTGTACTCATGATGATCTACTGTGAAATAATTATTCTGATTGGTTTGGTATAATATTGTAATTTCATTCGCTGTTTATTTTCATAATCAAATAGACTTTAAGTGGTTACATTCAAAGGATTCGAGGCAAAATTACAAAACAATCTGAGAACCAGTTCTTGACAATCAAAGCAACTTCAAGGGTTTCACTTGTTTTTATCTGAAAGATCTACTGATAGGAAAGATCTCCAGAGAGTTGATGATCATACCACCATTGTCAGAAACTGATAGATGTTCTACTATATTTGTTGACATATAAGTACTTTTGTAAAAACGTTATGTAAAAACAAAAAAGGTATTTGAGAATACATACGTCCGCAAAATAGTGAGGTACATACTTGTTCTTCTTCTTCTTCCGTCAATTTACGCAGAGAAGAAATAGTATATAAAGTTATTCTGGACAAAGAAAATAGATTCTTGGGAAAAGTTTTGAACGATGATGATCCATCATGCGAGCAACTAATGACGCTACGTTAAGTGTCAGATATCAATAGTTATAACATCTTCGGAGAAGAAACTATTCATTAGCTTAGGTAAGGTTAGATATTAATTAGTTTTGTCGGAATTATTGGCATATATACTATACAGGTACATTAAATGTACATTTAACATGCATGTGAAAGCAAAATATGGCATGAAAATTCAAAAAGTTTGAAAGGGCAAAACGCGCTTTGTTTTTTGTGGTAGATAATAGGGTGGAAAATAATTAAATTGAAAAGAAATGAGCTATTCCAAACTATCGTATGTAAATAATTTTATGACCTTAGCAAACAATACCCCATCAGGTATAATCTTATATACGCTATAAGACCAAAAACTTAAATTTAAGATCATTATAAATTTATATATGTTTTAAATAAGATTGATTGACATCCATCAGCAAAAAAATGTTCACTGCTATACATATTATGCATGGGATTCACATTCAAATCAGCAAATGCTACTCCCATTGTAATGCATTCCTATAAACATCATTAAAATTTGATGAGAACGAGAAGAACGATGAAAGTTGTTTACTTAGCCTGGTCCTGGTGTGTGGATTAAGTAACAAACCTGTTTTTAACTGAATGTGTCATGTTGTCAACCAAAACTGCTGCGGTCCAAACCTCTATTTTTGACCAATCAGAGCAATTCTCGAGGGGGATCTGCACCGGGTTCACCTTGAATAATATGTTATGTAATGTGGAATTTTTTATTCACCCACATGTTTTCCTATTCAGAATATCTAACACATAACACATAATTATAGTGAACCATATGATGTGAAAGCACGCTTATGGACAAATGATCATTAGTGTTTAGAATATCCTTTGTATCAATTGTAAAAACTTCTACTTGACAGTGTACTGTTTTTGTAAACTTTATTGTTTTTGATAAAGTAATTACTATTTTCTAGGAGTTTTCTCGTTTCTGAGATTTCATTCAGTTTGCTTTGTGCAAAAGCTAAATAAGCGGAAAATTACTTCCTATATCATTCATAAAAATGCATAGTTTTGTAAATTACGATCCTAATTGCGAATTTCCTATACAAAACTTGCCCTATGGAATATTTTCAACAAAAGATAACGTAATAAAAGTCAAAATCAAAATTTATTTGATGTTAGGATTATTGTAGTTAAAAATAATTCTATTGAATTTTCAGCCACAGCCAAGGCCAGGTGTAGCGATAGGTGATGAAGTATTGGATCTTCAAGCTGTCAAGAGTCTCTTCGTTGGACCTCTCATGTCCAAAAACAGTCATGTTTTTGACAATGTAAGAATGATCGCAGATACATATTTTACCCTTTCGGATATAAATATTGAGTAGTTTTGGCGAAAACACGCAATATGTTGTACGATATGTAACGGTAATATTTAATGAGCTTTCTTACTGTTGTTTTTAATTATAATGAAGCCTACTTTAAATGGCTTGATGGAGCTAGGCAAACCTTGCTGGAATGAATGTCGCGATACTTTGCAACGTCTCTTGTCCTCTTCAGAATCGGTTCTTCGAGACTCTCCATTACGAAAAAAGTAATCAGTGGATGTATCATATACGTTTACAAATTCCGTCTATAATTTTGATAGACAGTGTTTTATGTATATGCATTTTGATCTAATCGTAATGTTTACTAAATTTGACTTTCCGTTTCTGTTATAGAGCATTAGTGTCTCAGTCCGACGTGACCATGCACCTTCCAGCAAAAATTGGTGACTACACTGACTTTTACTCATCTATCGATCATGCGACTAATGTTGGTGTGATGTTTCGCGGGAAAGACAATGCTTTGATGCCAAACTGGTAATTAAGTTTACTTAGAAATTTCACCGTAGGGGATTTAAATTTCCATGCTAAAAAGTCTCCGTTAAATTCAAAATCACAGGCATTTGATTGCTCAGCATCTTGAGACATTCCTACACAAATCTTGAGACTGAGACAAGACCCATGTCAGTATTTTAAGCATACAAATTCTTTAAAAATCGATCTATTATGTCAGGGAATTTAGTAAAAGAAGATGTAGATCCTCTTTACAAAATCAGTTTAACAGTTTGACACAAATACACATTTACAGCAAAACGCGCTTCGGGAAATCAAGTTTTCCCTATATTTTATTCATTGAAAGGATTAATTTATCCTATTTATATGCCAAAGATGCACATTTGCTGCATGCTTCACATTACTACGAACACAACTCTACCTGAATCATTGTATTCCCTGCATACATAGTTTCATGTTTCCCTATAATGGCACTTTTGCTTAAAAATTCTCTCGAGAATTCTGAAAAAAAAAATTTGCAGAGATAAAGCACATAGAAGGACAGGGTATTTGTCGAAATGTGATACCTGCATGGCCTTAATATCCACGCTTACATCCGAACTACTAACAAACAATCATACGACTATTTTACAGGAAATATCTCCCAGTGGGCTATCACGGACGAGCTAGCTCCATAGTTGTATCAGGCACTCCAATCCGCCGTCCAAATGGACAAATGTGTCCTGTAGAAAATCAACCTCCTACCTTTGGACCATGTAAACTTTTGGACTTTGAGCTAGAAATGGGATTTTTTGTCGGACCTGGAAACTCATTAGGAGAGCCAATCCCAGTGTCTTCCGCAGAGGATCATATTTTCGGACTTTGCTTATGTAATGATTGGAGTGCAAGAGATATTCAGAAGTGGGAGTATGTTCCTTTGGGACCATTTCTCGCTAAGAACTTTGGGACTACCATTTCACCTTGGATTGTCACCTTGGCCGCTCTTGAGCCATTTCGTGTGGAGAACTATACACAAAACCCGAGCCCATTCCCTTATCTCCAGCATAATGACCCATTCACCTTCAATATTCCACTGACTGTATCCATCCGACGTAAGAAACAAAAACAATAATATTCGCTTCTCATGAAATGTGCGTTAGCGTTGAAAAGTTTTGCTTTCTGCAAATAAAAAATCTGATACAAGAAACGACACCTTCACCTAGTTTACCCATTTTTCCTTTTCCAGACCGAGCTTTGGTTTTGAGCTTTCAGAAATATGACAATAGCTGAAACAGTGTCATGTAGAGACATTCGTTTTAAATGGTTCGCATATTGTTATATTATTCCACGTAGTAGTTATTTATGTATGTTAATAAAAAAGAAGATACAATTTTGTGGTTATTGGAAATGCTGTCGTGTTTAGTTGTCTGCGAAAAACATGTGCATGTCTAGCTACTTTTGATCTGCAAACCTTTCTTTGTGTCTACAATGAATATTTTTTCTGATATTTTTCAAAGCGGAAAACGGTAATGAGGAGACAATAGTGAGTCGCTCTAACTTTCGTAACATGTACTGGACCATGAAACAGCAACTTGCACATCATACCGTGACGGGATGTAATGTAAACCCAGGAGATATGCTAGCTTCAGGGACAATTTCTGGACCGGTAATTTGAACAATAAATTAAATTTCCGTTATACAGAAATACATAAATACACAACAGAGGCGTAATCATGTAATGCACACGTTTACAATGAATTGTAACTTTTTACATTATTTATACAAAGCACGAACTATTAGATCTAAAATTGTGTTCTTGTTAAGTCTGTTACATAAGCCAAAAAAATTATGTCCAAGTAAAAGTGAAAAAAGTTTAAACGAAAAGAGGTAAACGAAACACAAAAAGAATGAGTGTAGTACGTCACAACATAAGCAAATTAAATTGATTTTAGACAATCTTCCAGGTAATCCTTGATGTGAGATGTGAGATTGGTGGTTAAATTTCTCTTTAAGTATACAGTACATGCATCATATTGAAAGGCTCAAAATGTGTGCATAAATAATCTTTGATCATCGCATAACAAATCTCGTAAGCAAACCCTTTCTAAACTATACTTGCGTAGATAGCTGTAGCTTGAGTTTAGCAGATTCATGATCTTTGCTTATTGACATCTACGAACTCCGTGTCCTTTTACAATGCAGAAAAACTAGAGATAAAACATGTTCAGCTTGTGGTACAGTATAGTCAGCTCCAGGTTGTTTTGTCATTAGCATAAATTTTCTCCTTTTGCAATAGCAGAGATTTAGAAAATAAATACACGAGGAATATACGTCACTAGAATTTCCAAGAAAAAAATCAATTTAGGCAATTTTCATACTTTAACAAAGTTCCGTAGTATCGTACTTCCATATATTAGTTACAACACGACTGTACTAGTACTAGAGATTACATACACATGTTACGGCAACGATTATTCCCATAAGATTGTCTACTTCATTTCATCGCATGCATTCATCCCATCATTACCAGTTTTCACTTTTTTGGTTTTCATCGGTAATTTTACTGATTCAGTTCTCAAGTTTAAAGCGTTAAAGCGCACTGGGTTCATCTTTTAAGATTAAAAAAGCTATTGTGCAGTCCAGTCCAGTGAACTTGCCTTTAGGTTCTACAGGTATATGTTGCTTAATCATCGCTGGAATCTAATGAAAACTAAAAGAATCTCTGTAAACATTTTCTAATTTTGCTAAACGAAAATGAAACTACATAGGTGTTGGATTATGTCTTGTGTCCGGTGTAAGGACTAAATTATTATGGAGATTGAGCATGTTACATTTGCAGCTTACATTCCCTATTCACAGTCAGATATGTATATGTTATTACTTGTTATAAATGAAGATGACTCAACTTTATGTAGACACCTGAATCGTACGGGTCGATGCTGGAACTCAGTTGGAGAGGAACTAATCCCATCCAGATGAAAGATGGGAGTACACGTAATTTCCTCAAAGACGGAGATGAGGTTATTATCCGAGGTACGTTTCCAGAATTTTATTTTTTCATCATACGAAAAAACACTTTCATGTATTTCTTTATAGCATGTTATGCATATCTAATGCATATTTACATGCAAAACTCGACGCTTCTTTTACCCATTACTTTACAAAATTCTAGTTCGTCCGACTAAAAGTTGGAACTTGCCAAGAAAACGGATATTAAATAAATGTATAAAGCAAAATTTAGTAACATTATGAAACTATGCAAGTTTAACTGAGGAGAAAATAGATTTTTTCTTGACACAAGCAAAAAAAACTGCAGCTAGCCCAATTGTACATAAGCTTGCGGGAAAAAATTACTACGGTACACATGCTACAATACTCCTTGTAGGCTTTTCTTTCTACACAATATACAAACGCAGCAGTTGGTACGTCCCTGGGAGAAGTCTATAGGAGAAAGTACTGAAAGTTGCTTAATAAGGGTTACTTTGTTGTGTTGTGACGATTTCTATATTATTAGCTAATCCGAAAATTCTTCTGCATTTGCAAAGTTTTACACAGATTTCTGACTTTTAGTGGAAGTAGAACCAAAGAAATACCAGTGCAGTGCTATGATGCATGTGAACAACATAAACGCAAAAATACATGCCTATTTTAATGACCTATGTTATATGTATCTTCACGCTTTCTTTTTTTGTTCCCTTTTTTGTGTTGCAGGACTGGCTGAAGGGGACGGGTATAAAGTTGGATTTGGGAAATGTTCTGGTGTAGTTCTGCCCGCTATGCCATTTCCTTAATAAAGCTACATTCAGTGTATCAAATTCTATTTCTGGTTTTTCGAAGGAAAATTCTTAACGTAGGGATAAAAAAACATACGAACGAGCTTACAAGGACAACCGAATAAATTAAAATACTCCATTGACTTCCTCCACACACACCTACATGCTAATGTCGTGCACTTCCGGTAGTACATGTACACATAAGAATAGTTCAACTATAATGAATATACAAACTGTAAAGAATTTTTTTTAACCAATCCGGTGAAAATGAAAATTCATCATGCAAATTTCTCGAAAAGTTGATTTTCGTATAAAAACGAGTTATATGTTTCCGCCCACGTGCAGGAAATGTATAACTCGTTTAAAACACCATCAAACTACTTCCCATTTTTACTTTTTATAACGTTTTCTCAATAAATTTTATTTTTTCGAATTATGCAAACACTTTTACAAACCGACAATTAAACAGCATTGTGTATAATTTAAAATTACATACTTAACTTTACGATTATGTAAATATTGTTCCGATTCTACCTAAATAAAACTCTTAAGGCAATTCGAATGCATGAAAGCTATTATTATTGTAAGTGATAGCTAGGCGTTATTTCATGTCATAAATTTATTTATGGATACATAATATTTTATTTTATGTGGTTCATCTGCATTTTAAGTGAGCACGGTTGTATTGATCATATCTTATACATATAACTTATAACTTACATACATATTTTTATATTCTTCAACTGCACCTTCAGAGAAAGCTTTCTTTGTGAATCATAGCATATCACAATAATTTCTTATGTAACTCATTGTCGATTCGACAACAGAAAAAAGTGATCGTCACAATACGCTTCGCGGTATAAATTTTAAAAGTAAAACAAAAAAGACAAACGAATGATTGTCATATAACCTACTTCTTGATTCGTCATCGCGTCTGTTCACTTCCCTTTTTATTACAATTAAACTTTGATATTTTCATTTCCTTTTCTCTTTTTTTTATTTCGGTCTACCTGGTAGTTGATGAGTCATGTGAAGAGCCTTAAATAAGTTTACTTTATTATATCCCATACCGCTGGTATTATGATTTCGATGCTGCTGTTCCACTCCACCAACATCTCTATGTGGAAACCCATAAAGATTTCCAAAGCTGACAGCATGAGCTAAGTTTTTCTCTGCGAAAGAAATTGGGGCACCCGCTCCTGGCCTACCCCAAAGGCTGTCCCATGTTTGGAAATGCTTTTCCGTTGCGACTCTCTCACTTTCTTGTTGTTTTCTGGAGAGCCACGCTTTCTCTCTTAGCTGAGATGAGAGGTTTTCAGCAATTTCATTGGGCTGTACAGGATGAAAGAACTCGTTCCGTGGGGAGCTTATAAAAATATGAACAAAAAAAATTACATTATTTCTTAGCCAACATCTAAAGTAATGTGACATGCATGACTCCTTTAATACTATTTTCTGTGAAAAGTGAACGAAATGGAACAAAGCTGTAGATGAAGGGTTGACGTTTACAGTACAAATTGTATGTAATGCTCAGATTCCTGTAGTTTCATTAAAATATCCTATCCAAGCTACATTTAACATATTTGTGCAACATTTTAGTAGTGTATTAAAAGGGAAGAACTACTTTAACATTAAATAGTTTGTGTACTGCCCACTTACTGAACATAAGGTCGTGTCACATCAGTCGAACTAAGACCATTTAGTTTGGGCAAACTGTTGAATTTTCTCATCAAAGGTGCAAGCTCTGACCCATTTTTATTATTATTCCCAGAAAAGCCCTCTGACTGATTGAATTGGTAGCGGTGATTTGGATGGTAGCCTGGAGGCAGTGGGTTTAGTTTGCTTCCATCGGAATTGTCCCCATTTTCAATAAATCCTTTTCTTGTTATTTCCTTTATTGCGCCACTACCCAAGCGATTTCTCCACCTTTTATTATCTTCTAGTTGTCGATCAAGATCCCGTTTGTACTCCAACACTTTGTCCCGATCCATTAGGTACCTCATTGATTGGTCAAAGCCTCTTGTATCTTTCTGATGATAACGAATTTCAGGATCCCCTCTCAGCGAAGTCATTATCTTACCAGAAGGTGAACGTCGAACAGAACCTGCGCCTCCCATTTGTTGTATAGAAACTATGCTACCCAATATTGAAGGTGGTGGTAGCTTTCCAAAGTTCTAGGAAATGATACGTGAAAAATGAAGAAAAACAAACAATTAAGCAAGTTTGCTAAGAACGCATCGCATCATGCATCATAATAATTTATATCACACACGCATTGGAAATTCAAAGCTGTTATGTGCGTCCAAAAATTTCCTTAGAAAAACAACATTAAAAACGAAAGAAGCAGAAAAAATTAATGGCTACATAAATCTTAGCTGTACATTGTTTTCCCGAAAGTATTCTCTTACATAACCTGACATGTTTTGTAAGGCAATTAAAAAGATGCACGAAGTGAGATACTGTTTATAATTATAAAAGCTAAGACTGATGGAAACTTTCTTTTTTGATGATGATAGCACGCAATTTGGTTTAATTATGTAATCAAATTGTTGTTTTATTGCTGATTAAATATTGTACAGTAAACCATGTCAGCAGAAACTGTTTTTCTTCAAAATGCTTGCAGAAAATAAGTTCAATTTACATGCATGGTGTGTCAATAGATTGTGTTGGCGTTTGCAGTTGCATAAAATTATTATTTTTACTTACATCACAAGAAACTGAGCTACGCATTCGACTGGATAGATTCGGAAACAAAGGTGGTTGATTTGCTCCAGATGTATTTGTGGTTTGTCCATTTGGGAAATTTTCAGCATTATTAGATGCTGCTGCTGGGGTTTGTTGTCCCTCGATATGAGATTGAGGCACAGTAGGGGTTGGAGATGTTATTGTGTAAGGAGCTGGTCCCAAAATCATTTGAGGAATTTCCACAAATGAAGGAGAGTGCTGCTTTCTCGGAGTTTCTTGACTTTTCTCCGTATCTTCAGGCGATTGTAGCTTCTTCTCCCTCGCTCTGCGTTGCTGACTTTCCAATTCATTTTGGCGTTTCTCTTTTTGCTACAAAGGAGAAAAAACGAATGAAATTAAAAGTCAATGTGCATTTATTTTAAAATATCCTTTCTACATAATAAATAAACCCATCAAGCTAGGAGTAGCTAAGTGGCGAAGCAATTTGTAACTAGTTGTGCTTCCACAGTTACAGTAC
>JAQFXM010006947.1:0-12527 GCA_034693345.1 Entomobrya multifasciata | reverse complement strand
TTATTTCGAAGGTAGATTTTTTACCATAAAAAGGGTGCACAAGCACCCGATTTAGAACCATGAAAAACATTTTCCCTGCATACGATTCTTTTGCACCCTTTTTTGGAGTTTTGACCGTCTACAATAGCATAAAAAAACTCCCTACAGAATAATATTTTGGCACGTTCTGCACCCTAAAAAGTAATTCATTTACTATTCATTTTTATGGTATTGATGTGAGTTTTAAAGTAATGGTAATCTACTTAATCGGTATCGGTATCAAAAGAAATATTAAGGTAGTTTCGATACTGACAAAGCCCAAATATCGTCACACAAAAATTGTCCTCATCGGAACAAATGTAGTAGAGTAAAAATATGCAAATTTTTGATCAGTAATTTTTTTTCGATCAGTGAAACCGTCTGGTCCGGAATCACCATGCACATTAGCAATATGTTACTCCAGAAAAGTATGGATTGATCTCTAGCTTTATCTAAGAGTTGGGTAAATTTAATGAATTGCGATAATGCAAAACAAAATAAAAACTAAGATCCTTACTTCCTGGTCAAATGCAAGAAGTAGTACGTTTAGCTGATAAATCCAAAGCTTTTGTTCTTTGTGACTTTTGAAAGTTAAATAAAATGTGTCATAGACTACCCTATCTATCTAAACAAAGTTCCATATAGTTATACACATATTTATCGAATTCCGACTTGTCTGTAAAGCGAAGTTTGGGATGATAAAATATAGCTATGGCAGTTCTAACAAGTAGGAATAATACTGAAGGAAAAATTCTCATTGTGGAATGAGCTTATGCCATTACTAATGGATATGACGCTGATTTTGGGACAAATTACAAACGAATTTTCTGGTTTTACCATGTGATAACAGCTATTGTCATTGTCAGGCACTTGTTTATTGTGAACCTCAACAACGAGAGCTGATCATGTTGGACATTACTCACAACTGTCATTTGAAATCAATACAAAAATATTTATTGCTAAATGGAGAGAGGCTAATGTAAAATTAGCTTCTATGATTCTATAATTTTTGAAATAATAAGGAGGGAAATAAATAAAAATAGGGTGGAAATGGATAATTAATTAGGGTGAAAACCGTGCGGCGTAATTATTTCGCAGGTAGTTTTTTTATCATAAAAAGGGTGCACAAGCGTCCGATTTAGAACCATGAAAAACATTTTCCCTAAATTATATTGTTGTGAATTTGATTTCAAACAAATAATTACAAGAAGGATAGCACTTATTTAATAAAGAGCTTGGTTGTACCGAGCACTTTACATTATGCTTGTTCTTTAAATCCACACGTTTACCAAAAATATATTGGCAAGCATAATTGTATCACATGTACATACCATACAACACCAAGCAAAAACAACAGTGGTTTCGTTTGTTAATGGAAAGACTTGCGTACAATAACTCATTTTTATAAACCAGATAATGGATAAATTTCTATACATTTTCAGGTACCAAACTGCCATAATATTTTAACATGTAAAAAGGCACTTTGAGGGGAGTATAAAAACCCAAACATTTTCGTAGCAAAACCATCATTCAACTTCCAACAGTTATAGAAAGAAGCCTTCAAACCGACAATTTCTCTCCCTGAACGTATTCAAATCATTGATATTTGTTGCCAAACAAATCAAACGTTATCGCCATGGCTCGTTTCAGTGTTGTACTTTCCATTGCTGTTGGGGCACTCGTCGCTATTTACGCAAACAAAGTTGTAAGTACAAAATATATTAGTGTAATTATTATTTACTTATTTTTGAAATATGATTTGGTAGATTGATCAACAGTGGTTCGATAAATATTGAAACCCAATTTAATAACACTTTATCTGTATTTTCATTTTCTAGATGGCCGATGGTGTCAATGCTCTGATTGGATCCGACGCCCCCACTTGTTACGAACAAGATTCATCTGATTGTAAGGGGAAGATACCCGGTTGTATGACCCCCTGCTGTACCCTCAAGTATGGAGTAGCCGAAGACGGTAATTTATGGGCGGTTGGTGCCGGGAATTGCACTTGCTGCGCTAAGGACC
Source organism: Entomobrya multifasciata (assembly GCA_034693345.1). NCBI lineage: Eukaryota > Metazoa > Arthropoda > Collembola > Entomobryomorpha > Entomobryidae > Entomobrya > Entomobrya multifasciata. Next base: position 10,484 of record JAQFXM010006947.1, on the reverse strand, counting down.
ATTGCGAGTATGGATTTGCCGCAGGAAACGCAACCAATCCAAACACTGGAGCTAATGCTGAGGCCTTCAGCCAGAGGTGTACTTTACCTGCGTAAACACAACGCAATCTGCTCAAAGTTTATCTTCGTTTTATTTTTGTTTCTCTTTCATTCAATTTAAATTTATGACAAATAAATACTTTTCGCATTCAATCCATATCTCACTTGTTACAACATTATTAAATTCTTAACTTATTTCGCTACATCACAACTTTGGTTATCAAAACAATATTGATCTATATTCATGCTGCCACAATACATTTTCTAAATATGCACCAATTCCTTTGGCAAAAAAATACAAAGAAGACATTTATTAAATGTATCAAAAATAAATACGTTTCACTAATTGGTCACATAACTGAGATTGAACAGGTTTCAAAAAACTATCAAAAAATCATAACAACCGATATTTTTAATATTTTGCAATTAGTTGGATTTATAATTAATACGCAAAATGGTTTCTTTATTTCATTTTAATTCAAACTGGATTTAACAAAAATTACGGTTGACTTACAATTAATAAGCTTATTTAAGGATATGATGTATTGCAGTCACAAAATCTTTATTTTATGGCTTGCCGATTTTAGAACTTTTTATAATCATTAATACAAAACATATAATTATCAAAAATTGTGAAAATACATGTCTTGTCATGATTTTCTTACTATTAAAACTATTTTATCTATTAATATTACATTGCAATTCAATTATATCATCAATCATGAAATGATATATGTCACGTATTCCATTTAGAATCACATTAATTTCCTTAATCGACTTGCAAATTCAAGTATACAAACGGTGATTTTCTTCCATGTTTATTTCCGTTTATCTTATTAGCACATATTTGCTGGACGTTCCAACATAAGGTATGGTCCGAATAAACGCGCTTCGTAGTCACAAACCCAGTACCAGTATTTACTCTACGATGTAATATTGGAAACATAGACCGACTTCATACAAATAACTTATAAAATTGTTTATTAAACCCTTTTCGTTATAGATCTTAAATGCAATGAGATCTACAATTATTTTTTAATTCATAAAATCCCAATTTAAACAGCTGTAATAAATGCTATTTTTACGTCGGCTTTTTATATTGCATTGGATTATGTGATATGACTGAATATACTGAAATTACTGAATACTATTATTAAACTCTCAAGTTCTTCCATTCAATTGTTTTTTAATCTGATATATACTCCACAGAGTACCCATGCCCTAGAAAATACTTCACAGTTAGCCATATTTCAATGCTAGTCAATGCAACTAATTAATCAATTTGAAACTATTTTCAACAATATCGCTATAAGACATTAAACATAAAATAATGTTGGACAAGTCAGTTCGTCATCATTTATTTGTAAAAGATTTCACTACAAAAAACAATTTTCAATAAAAGCGTCGAATATGTCTAAAAGTCTGACGGGAAACAATTTTTACAGATGTAGTTAATTTAAAATATGCTGAACGTCATGAAACGAAACAGAATAAAATTTAATTTACTATTAATGACATGATATTTACCATGCACAGTAACGAGATCTAAATATTTTCACAAATGGTGACAGTGTCGTTTCTGCTAAGTTTACTTTGACCGACTTTATAATATGAATTTTATGGATATACACCGCATCGTTAGTACTACAAGTAAGACTGTTTTAAAAATGACAATAACATATGATCAGTGAACCATATCAGATGTAATCGTGGTTGAGTCATGATATAATTCTTACTTTGTAAAACAAATCTTCACACATGTTTGGTTACTGTAAGTAAAGTTGGTAAATATTTATACATGTATAATTAGGGTTTGGCAGCATGAGAGTGACTTAAATGACAAAATAAATCAAAGGCAGAAATGATCTTATTTTAGCTTATTCTTGTGCAGTTGAATTTAAATATAATAAGCAGTTGACTAATGACTCAAAAGAAGTATAGCATTGGACCTAATGTCATAACTCATTAGCAGTAAGCAGACTAAAAAGTGCATATATGTAGCCCTACGTGTAAGGTTTACAACACGTCTACAGACAAAATTATAAAACTACAGATTTCATACACACGTACCTTCCCAAGAGTTCATTTATGAGTCACATGAAACAAAACAATAAACATATATCAACAAAATATCAACATGCATCTCTAAATGCAAAGCAAAATCTTCAACCTAATGAAAAATACCCATCGAAGTAAAGTGCACAATCATTAGTACGTAATAGTTGACTTGATGTGTTCCTTGGTTTAAAACCCATACGTTTATTGACATCTCCAGTCTAAAAGTTCCGGTCTCAACAGCAACATCTCTGAACATTTGGGGGTCCTTTTTATCCCAACGATTAGAGACATAAATCAAAAATTTATTGCAGTATGTCTGGAATTGTAAGATAATATTTTAATAGATAAGCATGCTTATTCAAATACCATTTCTCGATATAAGTGGACAGTATTTTGTTTAATTTTTAGCTAGTGTGGCTTGGAAGATTGTATACTGGTTTTACACTTTCTCCAAATGGGTACTACGCTGACCGTTGTGTTATATCAATTAAATTTCACTGGCCTGTTTTCACGATACTAATTTCAATCTCTCAAGTAAGTCTTTTTACAGATATTCTTTAAAACATTTATGATAAATATTAAATAATAAAACAAACATATTTAGCAGCACAAATCAATGTTATATTTTAAAGTGGGCGTGTTTCCAACTGGGCACCATTTATCCAAATAACGGCTGGATTTCCGAGAAAGATTTTGAAGCAAACCATCTTAAACGCCACCAACTCTGGAGACAATTTTCGTACCTTTTTGTTCACGAAGAGTAATTCATTTCTTTATATAGATTTATATTATCAAAACAGTTCACAATTTTATTTGAACCGATCTTTTTTAATACTGATTTGACTTTTTCAGTGAAGAGCACCTTTGGGAAACACTAGCTGATCAATTGTTGATAGGCTGCTGTTTAGAAATCATTAATGGCTGGAAACCAGTGTTTCTTGTTTACTTTGGTGGAGCACTTGTATCCGATATGGTTGACTTTTTTGCCGGATCTGACATAAGAGGTTGTGGTGCAGCTGGTTCTGTGATTGCTTTGTACGCAGCGTATCTCGCAACGGTTATATTGGTGGGTACATTTTCTATTAAATATGTGACTTACAAACCATAAATTGGGTTTATTGCTTAAATATAATTATTGGTTTATATTAATGTATTACAGAATCAGAAAGAAATTTCATCGGCTACAATCCGGCTTTATTATCTACTTCTTTTCATGTTGTGTACTTTTAGTGCACCATTCTGGTACCCACTTTTGGGGGATAACGACAACAGTAATGCTTCAGGTATTGGTGGAGCTTTGGGTGGCTTCGTTTTTGGTATGTGTTTGGTCAAAACGTTTCGAAAACGATTGTGGAAAATCAAGATGAGAAACAATTATTTTTATGCTGCTGTTATACTCTTGGGTTTGGTGGCTTTTTCTTTATTTTGTAATCCTATCTTTTATTCGAGCGTGCTACAAAATAATTACCTGGGTAAATTATTAGCATTACGGGAGGTGCTATTGCAAAAATTGCATATACTTGAAAGCATGAAAATTGTGAATTGAACTACCTAACTTAAAATAATTATATGTTTTCTAATTCTATGTAGAACTTAAACATCATATGATTATGCTCATCATTGTACATCTAAAATAATTACAAATTAGATTGCAAACATAGTTTAAATCTAAAAAGTTTAGGTGTGCTCCGCCACAATGAAATGAAAATCCGATGTATTTTATTTTTGGAATAGGAAACATGTTAAAAGTCCGAATTTGCAATTGTTATGTTCCCTAAAAGTGTCCTGGGTATTATAACTAGGCCTTTTTACAACAAAAATACAGTTTGAAATAAAATTCAAGTCATTTAGACAAAAAAATTGCAAAATGCTAATTAACATACTAATTTTCTTTCATAACACGAGTTGATCATTTTGTTCACCTGCATGTGCTAGGAACTATTTGTTATTTTAAATCTATGGTTTTTTCCACCGAACGTAAACGGAAATGTACAAGAAAATCGAAACTTTTTGCCAAAATGATCAACATTCGAAACTTCATGAAGTAGAATTTATCTCCGGCTCCATAATCATAAAAAACAATGTGAAATATTTGTAAGTCTATATAAACTAGGATTACTTGATATTTAGTTTTTATTTTCACGACACATCCTAGAAATACCACTTTATCTTAATGGCACTTCATTCGTGTGTTGTATTTATATTTTTTTCTACAAAAACACCAAATTTACCTAAAAATGCAACAAATTTTGTCCAAAAGATGTCACACACAGCATAAAACTATGTTTGGCTATTAAAAAAATCATGACAACCTGCATTGTGTCTAGAATACAGGAATGAAATTCATGTATTTGGTGGTTTCTAAAAATATGTGAGCATTTGAATCTTGTTGATTTTAAATTCGGCATTAAATTCAGCCATTTTTGAAGGTTCCAGCAAAAATCATTATATTTCTTATTCACTAGGTTTTTTAGGATGACTGAGAAAAGATTCAGTACCTCGGACAATATTATTTTCCGTTGCAGTCATTTACCGCACACATTTTAAGTTTAATTTTGTTGATCATGCCTAATTGCAGTGTTACGCTTTAAATTTTGATAAAATTCATCAACAGCTTTGTTCCACATAAAACAAACCTCCGGGAATTTTGGTCAGTTTGAATGCTGACTTGGTAGCAGATCTTTCAGTTTCATCGTAAGAATCGCCAAAACAAAATCGATCATCAATTTTTATAATTTCCCTTACTTCATTATTATACCATTTTGTTAATGATTGACTGGGGAAAACGAAGAGTATCCTTTGACCTGCGAGTAGATTTCGAAACCAAAGTGGTGATAACGAACAGTTTATAAGGCTTTTAAATGCTAAATTGGACTTGATTTTCCTCCTATCTTTCCCACTACAATCATTAACCAAACCTTGTAAATGTGAAAAAATAGCATGCCAAATTTTAGCAACATTGTTTTTAGTTAGTTCATGAAACAATGAAATACATCTGAAATAAGTAAGAGCTTACATTAACTAATCGCTTACGAGTGAACATCGGAACATGTTTTTCTCAGATCGCCTTCATATTTTCATGAAATACTACTCTTATTATTAGAATATACTTTGTGTAAAGTAGCGGCTCTTCATGGGCAGCTGTTCGGAAAATATTCGAAAAACATGGTTCCTCAATGCGCAGTTAACGCTGCTGCTAGCGTACTTTGGAAGTCCGAAATGGCAGTGAAAATCTGTGAAAAGTCCCGAAATTTTCGCATGTAACCAAATAGCACAGAAAGACATTCAGAGTTCGTGTGAAAAGTACATTATGTTGTGATTTTTTTCGGATTAGTTGAAGAGTTATTACTGTAACCGTAAATATCCAGCAGATACAAATAAACCTAGATTTTAAAATGCATCCTGCATTTACGTAAATACATTTTATCATGCATCATTTCGGGCTACTAATCATAAGCAAGTACTTTTGCAATTTACAAATATCCATGTTATATAGAAATTTCTATAAATGTGTCCATAGTTATTGTGTACTTTATTGTTTCAAAGGATACGATTAAATCGAATTTCTTTTTTCGAAGGCTATCAATTTTCTTATCGATTATTAAGTGTTGGCTATCAAATTTAATATTGATAGGACCTATGTACCATACGCTTAAAAAGACTAGAAAACCAAAGAAAACATAATTGTACTTTTGAAAATCTAGCTGTGTTTGCACTTTTTGCGGAACAAATACAGAACTACGTGTACTACTAAAAACGCGAAATTTTTAAGGTATGCCGTAATATTTGTGCTAAAGGTTGCTCATCATAACGGGGAAAAGCCGTAAATTGTAATTAGTTGATTTAGAAATCATTCACCTAATTCGTGATAAGCATTTTTTGGTTAAACAAACTTATACCTAGAACATACATAACCTATTAAATCGAGCGTTGCGTTGCTTCAACCAGCTATTTTTTGGATTGCCTCAACAAAATTTCTCAAACGAGTTTTAAAAATATAATACATTTAAATAGCGTTGTGTTTTTGGTTCCCCTAGGAATGGAAATCAATGGGCTACCACTTGTTATAATATTCCGTGCACTTGTTTACTACCTTTTAACAATCAACATTTAAAAAAAGTGTTTGTACAACGTTTCGATACAAAATTGTCCAAAAATTGATTTTAATTCAAAATAACTCAAGTTTATTGCAAAAAGTTGAAAACGCAGGAAGTATGGATTTAGTTTTAACGTTATTTAACTGAAAATAAACACATGAGTATTTGTTAGCTATAATTCTACTTAACATGCAGAATGCATTAAATATTTTTTAGATTTTATTCGTTGTGAGGTACCATGTCATAAATTGTAGTGTTATGTAGTCAGTCTATGCCTAAGTGTCTATGTAGACACCTTTCGAAAATGTCTGTATAGAAAATCTGGGTGCCTATATAGACACCTGGAATAGTTATTTAGACACCCTAGGTGTCTATGTAGACACTTTCGATTAAAAATTATTTAATAATTTAGGTGTCTATATAGGCACCTAAAAATAATTTTGCTAAATAATAAAAAAAATGTATGGCTGCACGATTTATTTTAAATAGCACTAGTAATAAGTTTAAAATGTTTGATTTTCTGGCACAAAAGTTTTTTAGATTTGGTAATTATTTTTCGAGTTATAAAGTTTAAAGTAAATTTGTCTTCAAAAATTTATATCTTTAAAACCCCACGGTAGACTTTTTAAATATTTTCAGGGAAATTCGACGTAATATAAGAATTCAGAAAGACGGTCACCAAAACATGCTTCTACCTTTGAGAGATTGGTAGTTGAAAAAATTGTCTGTTATATGGTTAAAAAATGCATAGTATTTTTTACTAACAGTCTCTCAAAAGGTGTAGGATGTTTTGGTTACCGTCTTATATTATTTAGCAAAATTATTTTTAGGTGTCTACTTAGACACCCTGGGTGCCTATGTAGACATCTAAATTATTAAATAATTTTTATCGAAAGTGTCTATATGGACACTTTCAAAAAATAATTATTTTAGGTGTCCATATAGACACCCTGGGTTTCTATGTAGACTCTTGGGCCTAGACTGATAGTCCCTTGCGCAACTTATTGGAAAACGAAGTCAATTCCAAAATTGGAGTCTCGTAAGTCGAAGAAAGTCCAGTAATTTTTTCCAGGTTCCAGGTTGAGTAAAAAATACTTGTGTTTAAGTTTTAGGTAGTTTATACTTTTAGTAGGACCGATGATAATTCGTGAATTTCGCGTTTGCTTGAAGTGACAAATATATTGTCTTTCAGTTCAAGTTCACTGAAATATTTCATGTATTCATTTTATGGTGCAAATAATGTAAACATGATACCATTTGTAATGGTTAGTGCTTTGAAAGATAAGACAAGTTTATTATTAGCAATTTAAGGATCAGCAGAATTTTGACAAGTGAAATAAAGATTTTCATTCCAGTGGGAGCAAAGTAAAATCATAGTACAATATTTTTGGAGAAAACAATTTTTACTTTAATAGTAGTCATAGTATGCTCAATTTGCAGGCAACACTTAGTCTTGAGGGTCTCCGTGGTCTGAGTAATAAGGATTACATTCTTTGACAAAATGAGTCTTCATCATTTATAGTTTTTAAATGCATACATTTACTGAACTTTCCTCTGTGTCGTGTGGAGAGGACTGAGAGATAATTTGATGGGGTGAAATTATACACTTCAAATGCCGTAATATTGTACGTTATTGCGGAAATTATCCGTTTGATGTTTTTAACAATATACGTCATTGATTTCAATATTTGTATAGCTTTAAACTGACTGGTATCGGTTTGTCCAACGCATGCTGTAGAATTTAGCATGGGTCCTGGCAAACTGCTCCCTTCACTTTTGAATTGTCCACGGTTGATAGTACTTGGGCACTTAAAATCATTAATACAAATTCTTCACCATAGCATATAACCAGCACTTGAATATATACTGTGTCGTTTTCAGAGCCAACATTTAGTATACCATTTTTCGGCACTTTAAGTACACAATTTATGGCTTGTACCTAAAAAGTGTAAGCAGCCAAATCAAAATGCTATGACACATTTTAAAGTTAAAATGTGGGCTTTCTTAGGGCGCCTTGATCAAACTAATCCATTGAGCATTTTTGTAGTTACTAACAGTCAAAGCTGGCTGATTTCATCGATAACACGCTATGTAAATACAATTCGTTTACTTTTTCATTTATAAACGGTGCAAAAATTGTAAAAAATAACTTTAATATACTGCAAATTTACAGAAAATATTAGTAAGTGGTTTATTGGAGAACAGCACAGTACGATTAAATGCATTTAAAATTAGCTAAATAGTTTTCTTGTTTTGATATAAAATAACAAATCAAATTAAAATTATTTCACATATCGAAACCCAACTTTACCGACCAGCTGCTACAACAATACATACATCCGTTCATTGTCTGGAAGATTACTGTTGCACGCAAACAGGTTTCCATGGCAACAACAAAATGCAGCTGATACATGATACATGCAGCCTTCTTAAACAACATATTTCATTTCATAACAGAAACGCAATAGAAAAAACAACAATAACATTTTTCTTTGCGGGATGAGTTCAAGCATTTTTTGGTGAACAAAGGAATACAAATTTATGGAATGCTCAGCAGAAAAGAACGTTGTTTTACTCATGGACAATTTCAATGCAATGCACATACATATGTTGGTCAGTATTGGCTATTATGGTGCCAAACAATCTTTTATGTATATCATTTTAATCTACCTCTAATAGTTTTACGAGTTTATCATAAAACGATTTATTCACCTGACATTCGTAAATATATTTTATTAAAGTTAGCATAAAAATTAAATAATAGATTAGGAAATTCCATACGAATTTCTACCAGTAAAACATTTTTCATGGAAAATAAAAATAATACTTAACAAACAAACATAAGTTTACCTTTGCAAATCTAGAGCAAATAAGTATTTTACTGATACACTGGTGGATAATGTTCAATCTTCATTGTATGGCATTTCAAAGAATTTAAAACAAATAATATTTTAACTATTGATTACATGAAAATTTAGTTAACGACACAAATAAGCTTTACTTATCAAAGGCAGGTTTTTTTTGAACAATATTAAGGGTAAACTATAATAATCCGAAATTTTCCAATAAAAGGGCTCGTATTTTATTTATTGGTACTGACAATATGTAAAGATATTCATTTAAGTACACCATACTATTATGCGCTCTAGGGACATTCTAATCGGTCCTCTGATTTTACTTTACCTCCTTCGTAAACACAAAACCGATACCAACATTTACGCTCAACTTGTTCGCAATTTAAAAGTGTAACAATTTTTACAAAATTTAACTTTGGAAATTGATCCAAGATGTTTGATATGAACAATGATTTGCTTTTCTCAAATCCTAAAAACTTTACAAATTGTCGTTCTTGAATCATTTGATAGTAGCGTTTCTCTTTCTCTTCTTCAACGTTGTAGTCTGCTACAATTTCCATAAACTCAAGTGTGCTACGTGAAGGTAAAAGGAAATCCAGACTGCAAGGATTTTTAATAATTAACTTAACTCTTTTGAGATTCGGCAGTTGAAGTACAGTTCTTGACAAACTTGCCTCCAAACACAAATTTTTATCCGCATCAGTTATTGTTACAGGCATTTGGAGAACCAAGTTTGTAATCGTATGAGACCAATTTTTATGAATCATTTGAAATATTCTAGACCAGTCTAGAAAATTGGCATTTTCTTCATACAAAAAGTAAAACTTTTCCAGTTTCCAGTTGGCCGCTGCTAAAGATTTCTCCATTCTTTCAAAATGTTCCACTGAACAGAACTCTAAAGACAACTCTTTCAATTGAACGAGTGAATTGGCTTCTGAATAAATATCATAATCAATTGCATCATAAGCTTCTTGTCGTCGTGTAATGTCTAGTTGAGTGAGACTCTGTGCACTTGCACGTACAAGCTCATTAAAAACCACAGGCGCAAGATTTTGAACTTGTAAAAACTGCAAGATTTTCAATTCTGGTAGTGGATTTCTGCTAACATAACGCTGCATTCCATCAAGAATTTCATCGATTATATCCATTTGTTCAGATTCAAATATGTGATAACAGTTTAGTTTCAATGTTTTCAGATTTGCCATTTGCGTTAGCCACGTTTTAAGTTTCCGATAAAAATTATTTCGATTAAAAAAGTTCAAATCTGAAAGCTCCATATCACAGTGCCACAGGTTTTCTCCATAAATTATCAATACTTGTTAAATTCCTTGACCAAAAAGTTGTTGTTCCGGTCCCAACAGTCCAAAATCTTCCAACTGTACATTTCCAAATTTTATGGACCTTCCAGGAAAAGGGTTTGCTTTCTTTGATGGCCC
>JAQFXM010006946.1:0-12528 GCA_034693345.1 Entomobrya multifasciata | reverse complement strand
TTACTTGCGATTGAGCAAGTATTAATAATGTTCGCGGTGTCTGTCTGTCCGTCCGTTCGCACGATAACTCAAAAACAGGTCAAGATTTTCAAAATCTGATTTCACCAATCGACAAATATGGGTCCTCGCTTGGATAAGTTCGCTGATCAGTCAAATCAGTCGATTGGTGAAAGTTAGCTCAAAGGTCAAAAAATTTCAACATGACAGCGTGTGCTCAAATTTGGTGGATAGATAGCCCTATTATGGAAACATATTTCTGCAAAGTTTCAGTTGACCTGACCCAACCCTTTCGTCTCCAGAGGACTTCAAAGGTCACAATTTTAACATGGTCTCCTATTTATACGGTTCAATATATTTTAATGAAACTTGGTAGGAATACATTAATTACTAACAATAAAAGTTTTTATACATATTTTTGACGTCTGAAAATTTGACCCAAAGTGACCTGGGTCAAATTATTTTCAAAATTTCAAAATAAAACATGGAAAATTATTGCATGAGAAAACTCATCAACTAAAACTATATTATCCTGCAAAATTTCAGGTCAACTATTTGATCCGCTTAAGCACCAAAGCGTTTCAAAATTCAAATTTTCTGTAATCAAGCAGAATAACGGCATTCAAGATGTTCAAATTATTTTTCAAGAAGTTACAAGTTGTTTCAACTAATTTCTGAGTTCATCAATCGCAAGTCCCTATATCCTGTTGTCAGGTTTATTTGTGAACGTAAGCATGTCAGTATTATCGATGAACATAATACAATCACTAATTATTTACAATTGACTATCAATTATCAAATTACTTTTGCCGAACATCAAATAAATGCATACGAATACATATTTTTCTATTCAATACTTGATCGGATCAAGTTGATCCTATTTTTAGCGAAGCTCTTGACATATCGAAGTTACATCAAAGGAAAATACCGAACTGTTACGGCTAAATTTGATATACGACTACACGAGTACATCTGACTATGTACAAATAAAACTCATGTTTTGCATTAAAATTTCAAAGGCTCATTGAATTCAAGAGATGAGACATGTCAAGTGATAATTAAAAACCAAATATGTTGTTTTATTTACGTTACATGCATCGAATTGTTTTGCAGAAATAAAATAGTACTAATTTACAAATATATTTTCATGTGCTTCATTTTAAAAGAATTGGAAGTAAAGTTTATTGAATCGAATGAAATGGATAGCACTTTTTCTGTGTAAATAAACAAACGTAAAACAACTGCTCCATCTAAAATGCAAAAAATTTCAGGTGGAAAATTCGTGTAAATTTGAGGCAACCGTGTTATATGATCACCGCAGAAATGTGACACGATACCTTGTGGTCGATGGAAATGCTTACACACAGTCAGTGAACAGTTACTTACCACCAACAAGAAAGCCACAGAAAGGAAAACATCGAAAATTCCAAAACAAAACTTATAGATTGCAGCTAAATATAACTTTCATTAATGTTACAAGTTTTGACAAAAAAAAACAGAAACATATAAGTATGTGAATAAAAGGATAATAAAACATTAAAATCCAGTATAGTCTAGTTTTACCATAAAACCACATTGATACAAATGCACGAATTAATTTGTGTGAATGATCGTGTATGTGGCATAGGACTGATATTTCAAAATAATTTATCTTGCAAACAAACTTGTTTGGAAAAGCAAATCAGCCGTAACCCACATATAAATGTTCAAGGCAGACGTTTCCAAAGCCAGTCGTTTTGTAATAAACAGGTTTAGATTTTATATACATATAAGTACAGTAAACATATTCACTCACATTTTCATGAAAATTTTCTCTTTTATATTCTCTACGAATTTTTTAGGATTGTTCCTTTTGGTTCTGCAAGATCGTTTGGCGCAAAGAAGGTTTAAAATTTCTTAAGATGACCTTCACAGCAAAACAAACACTGCCAGTGGAAATTTTATTACACTCTCAATTTTTTTCAAAAAAAGCTGATATACTTATTAAAACAAATCTGAAATGCAGATGATACTTCATTTATCGTAAGCTTAGCGGGTTTCAAGTAAAATGAATTTAGGCAGAAAGAGTCTGAGATTAAGAAGTGCACACCCAAAGTCTTTTATAACTGTTTTCCACTAAACAAGTTGGTTGTTTTTCTTTTGGAAATTGGTTTCTGAGGTCAGACAAAAGGGCTGCTAAGTTCGTTAGCTACAAATGTGTATGGTTCGTGATTTGACGATGGTTCCCACAAATAAAAAAAAACATTGCTTTTGAATGGAATCCCATTCGTATTAATAAAGTATGACAAGAGCATGCATCATGTCAAAGAAATCTAAGAAGCCACAATGTTGTGTGTGTCATGGAAGTGAACGCCACTTTTAAGTAAAAATCCAATCCTTTCATTCCCCTATCGTCATCTATCGATTCTAATTTTGCTTTCGTAGTGCACTCTCATACATTCATTCAGACACACAATAATACACAGCAGAAAGAAATGAAAACTGGTAACTTAAAATGCCATCCCATATACTGTTTGAACAGCTAATAGACCGATAAATGCTTTCCGAGAAGTTCGAAAACTATAGGGCATAGAAAAGTCATTGACAGCAAATAAATCTTTACGAGACAAAAAAAAAACAGAGTAAATCAGGGAGAACAAGTGAACAGAAGAAAGTAAAAATGAATCGACGCAAGGCGCAACACCGATTTTGGTTCTGCTTTCTCAGTCAGTCGAATGGACCAGGGAGAAAGGAGACCAAGTTAAAGCTTTTACTTAAGCCCCACTGAATTATTTTTTATTACTGTGTGGATAAAACGTGACAATATTATGGATAGATGCAGGTTTGTATACAATAATATAATTGCCAAAACAGTTTTTGTATAAAATGTAAACATACTAAGTAAACCCTTTTTAATCAGTCAGTATATTTTGGAGGATAAGGGACTGCCCACTAGACTAATTTTACAAATTATAGTCTGCATAAATTCTACAATTCTACAATTTTGCATATCAATTTACTCGAAGAAAAATAAATACTTTCACCATCAGTTCGAAATAATTTATAAATAGATCATTCCTGCAGTTCTGCTGACCTTTAAAATATCCTTGAATATTCTTTTAAATTCTTGGATTTTTTGTTTTCAAAAAGTTGTGAAGAGAGCTGTATGGTTGGATTCAATTTTCTGTACTGCCTAACGATGATTTTCTAAATCCATGAAAAAATTGTCTCGTAGAGTTAAGATACAGATAACAGAGCCAGAATTCATATTACTTTCTTTGCCAAGCATTCAAGACAAAAAACTTAGAAGTACCACCGGATTAAAAGAATATTTTTCTCGGAGAAAGGAAGGAAAAAGCCCGTGTAAAAGTATATATTTAACCCCAGAGATTTCTTCAACACAATTTGAAATACAAAGAAGAGGTGAAAGCAGCAAGACAATTTCAAACATAAAGAAAAAAAGTCGTGACGATGAATGTGCGTATTTATTTGTGCGGTGCCAAGCAGGTAACCTTCTACGCTGCGCTGAGGAAAAAAATACATAAAAAGTTACAATTTGTGTTCTTATAAATATACATCATTTTCTTATTTGACTGAAGAAAGTCTTCCAGAAACAGTAACATTTATATGCAATCCCTACTCGCTCCGCGGTTGTACAACGACTCTTTTTCACGATTTCTCTTTTTGCCATACAATTTTTCACAGATGCTCTACTGCATTCATTCATTCGTACATTTGCTTGCTCAACCGACCCTGTACGCCCTGTAATGCTATATAGCTAGAGAACTAGCACCTTCTTCATTGGAACAGGCTCTCTCCAGGGAAATTCTCTCAAACTTGTTCCATTTCGAATTTTTCTCCTAGCATCCATATATAAATAAGTATGCATCCGATAGATAACTTCTACGACAAACTTATGCATGTACCTATCGCACATGGAAGCCTTTCAAACTGAAATCGAGGAAGCTGAGCATACAGCAGACAAAAAAACTGAAAGAAGAGATGTAGATGATGATAATGGAATGGAAACAATATACCATTTTGTTTTGCAAATGTATCCATGTACCTACACCTACATATGATCTATTTCTCAACAGAGAGAACAGTGAGTTTTAGCAGCAGGAAAGGCAACATCAAATGTGATGGATGTACACATTTCCACTTAGGTACTTACTCTGCTTTTACGTTACTTTCACAACATTATAACAAAACAACTACATGTCTACTACGCAATTCCATTTTTGGCAAATGAGTAAATCCTTTGCAATCCAGATTTTGTATTTGATCCCCAAAAAACAAGCAAAACACAAAGTAACCCATCCGCTAGTTACTCCCACAGTCAAATAAGGACACTCTTGTATTTGCTTGTCTAACTTGAAACAGCTACTTACACGATTAGTTGCTGACTATGCAAATGTCTTCTATGCATCCAATCTTTTTTCCTTTCCCCCTTTCTACCTCTCCATAATATCCAGAGAAAGAGAGAGAAGAGGGGAAAACAAAGAAATCAAAATATACTAAAAGGAGGTGGATGACATAATGACTTGAATCAGTTGAACCTCACTCTATCCTTTTCTCTCTGGATGTCAAGTACTAGACTGTGCCTAGAGCTTGAATTTAAATCCTGTTGTTTCATTCTTCGAGAAAAAATGACAGTCTACCTTACAATACTGTAAGTATATTGGTGAGCTTTCTACTCAATGTCGAATACGATGGAAGGGACTAACAAAAGTAAAAGTTGAAATAAAAATACAGACTTGTAGTCCATTGTATTAGATGATTACCTTATGTTTGCATAGATTGCTTGTATGTACTAGTACTCAATGTTGACCGAAATTGAATTGAGGCTTATTAGAAAATAAATTTTCTATGCTACATTGCATTCTACTGTAAATTTTATGTAAAATTTGCCTTTATATACTCTACCCTCGCCTTGTTCTAAGTCCCCGACTACTCGTTGTAGTCAATCCAAACAAAGAGAATGTCGCCAACAACACAGCAAGAAAAATTAGCATGAAGTTGGAAGCTATTTGTTTGGATTACATTGTAAATTGTACTGAGGAAAGAATCGCTTTGTTTTGTTTGTATTTAGTTGGAGTTGGAGTATAGCTACACTTTTTATACATTCTTCTTTCCTCTGTGGAACGACTCTCAAAAGAAACTGTTGCTTGATTGGTTCTCATTCGAAAAAAATAAAAAAGGAAAGGACAGATGCGGTACACGAGCACAAAACGATAAACGACACACATTCTGAATTCAATAGTAATGTAAATATAACTATTTTCCCTGCAAGCAGTAAAGTTCAAAAAGAAACATGGATCAATATAGAGTTGAGTTACCCACAAAATAGTATTATGCGTTTATATGGAATCCATCTGTGTCTTCACCAGAAGAAAGATACCAATGACGTGGAAGGAATAAAAGGATTCTTAGTGCAAATGTGAATTGAAAACTGGAACTCCATTATCCTTTATCTTCCTGTCTAAAGAAAAGCAGTACGCATTACACACATACTATATGCTGTAGTACCACAACACAGGATTATTTCCTTTGACTCGCTTTACTTTTCTTGTTTGAATTGACTCCAGGGATCGATTTCTATTTCTGTGATTTCAGAGATTTTTATTTTATACATAGTTCACAATGTGTGCCCTCACCATATCAAGTTAATAATAAAGTAGACACAAAGGAGTAAAAAGGATGATTACAATCGTTGCAGGTGGAAATAGAAAATGAATTGTTGAAAGATATATAGATGTATAAAATCACCAGCTAATTTAACGACATTCGTATTGGTTAGTAGGAAATACGTTTTCATATTGAACCTACGATGTGTAAAAGGGATTATATGACAATAAAGTTTTCAATCTTCTTTGTTCCTTTTGAACTTTATAGGTTTGACATTGTTCATGGCTTCTTATGAAAGTAAAAGTATTATCTTTTTTTGCAATGTGATGTAACCTAAGTATGTGTGTAACTACCTAAATAGAGATTTGAATCCGGGAAAGGGCAGACTTAAGCTACTGTGTTGGCGCAGATAAGTTGGAAAGGAAATCGTAGAAGTACTCAAAAACCAACAAACATTGAGATAATTTAGCCTTGATTCAAAATTCAATTATAAGTTGTTATTTCTGGATTCTGGAATTAATAAATTATTTTCTGGGGTCTCTTTTTTATTCATTTATATTTTTTATACTAGTACGCTTCCAATTTACCTTTTAGGCACACATCTTTGATTTCAACAAAGATGTATACCTAAACACAAGGGCATTTTTTAGATTGTTCATTAACTTTCCTTCCGGCCCAGTTACCTATGTAAACATAGCGGTTGTACTAAAATGATGCTTCAAAAGATTTTTTGGTTTAGTTATGCATTTTATGTACATCAAATATGAATGTAATTCAATGCTTTAAAAAAGATTGGATGAATTCATTACACAACACACTGTCCTTCACTAGTAGGTACTATTACATATTTGCCTTCCACGTCGCCTTCCATTGAAAATACGGTATGAGCTAATTCATATCTGTTTGTTGGACTATTTCGCTTTATTTACGTTTCAACTAAAAGCTAATTCGAGAAAAGTTATTCTATATAAATATTTTCAATTTTCATAAGTGTATCAAATAACATGTAGCTTCCCAATGTTCAATTCAATCTCGCTTCCGGTAATAACTACACGATATTAGTAAGTAAACAATATGTCAGGAATTCGTTTTATTGGAAGCGAATGAAGCGAGTTATACATTCGGTTACCTACGTCTCTCACACAACTGGGGATCCATATGTGAATGAATGAAGATATTTGTCAAAAGTTTAAAAAATGAGGTATTGTATTCTATACATACCTATTATCTCGTTCTCAAATGTATTTCTTTCGTGTTCCTTCAATAATTTAATAACATGTTTTCCCTTTTTGTCCCGACAAATTCTTTCCGAAAATTAGTAAAAAAAAGGGTTCGAGGAAGTGACATCAAAAACTGAATAGTTCTGACATTGAGAACTAACCGAGTTAGTCTGGATATTATAATATACTAACGATGAGTAGGTACACACAATTCTAACGGGATTCTTTCCTTCAGATTGCATTGCTTTATTTGTCACAACGAAATTGAAGAATGAGACAGCGAAAGACAAATTACATGATGAATGTGTACATATTATGAACTATGTCTATTGAAGTTGAAGTGAGTAGGCAAGTAAAACATTTCTTTAAATAAAAACTGGCAACTGGTGGAGCAATCCGAGCAATACTTCACAATTTTTTCAGACATCGATGCAATACAGGTTGACAACCATGAATGAAATGCATGAGTGTACATAAGAATCGAATGTCATGCCGTAGTTACAGACTATAACGCTATTCTCAGGGCTCAGAGAAAGTAAATAATGCTGAATAAATAACACAAGTGAAAGCCCAAGGCGGATGGCATCATGGCTCAAGCACATAAATAGCCGAAAGCTTAGAGATACTCCCGTAAACTGAAAATAGTTTACGGGTAACAATATACTAGATGTAAAAGCTTGTGTACAAGTTTTTCCATCTTCGGTGCAAACAAACTGATGTTGGTTGACTACTTTCATCGTAAAAAAGGTTAGTCTCATGGAGAATCCATGCATTTTCAATGAAAATTGAGCTCAAATTTGAACTTTTTTTAAAAGAATTCCAGTGATATCTTTCTAGCATCGAATTTGCCTTTATATTTCGTATGTAATAGATACAAAAATACGAGAATCGTTTTCGTAAAGAATGAATAGTAACAGGTATTTTGTTATGCTTATGAAATATATATAAGCTAATCACAGAAAAAGCAGGCCAGGGTAAGATTTTCACTAGTTTTTTTCGTACACACGTGTGCAACCAGTTTTTGTGTGTAACTTTGTAGAAAGTTGAAACCTTTTTAAAACTTTTTTTTACAATATATATTGGTACACATTTGCTTATATTTCCTATGAATACAAATTCCTTTAAAGTAAGAAAATCCCAAGGTTAAAACGAAATCATCTTTAATCACGGCTTTAGGTATTTAGTTTTCCTATCGAATATGTATTACAAACAAGCCATATAGCATAGCATATCACAACTGCAATTATACAACTATTAGTCGTAATTTCCGATCATTCAACTTGGTAGGCGGGGGCACGAAAACAAAGAAACTGAAACAGTTTTATGTGTATAAATCCTTTTTCTTAGTCTGGAAACTCAAATTTATGACAACGATTGTGGCTGCATGACATGTTTTATTTCGTACCAGAATCACTTTCTCATTGAAATTTGTAGTATATTGTACATTATTTAATAATAAAGATTTCCATAAAATACTGTGACTTACTCAGAGTGAAAGAATGATCCCACCAGTCAGTTTTACACAACCATGCTTTCAAGTCATCGGCTGTAAGACTAACGATGGCTGCAGGGGGAGCCACCAAGGTCCTAATTACTAAGAGTGCGGTGAACATAGCCACAATGATACCTAGACGTTTCATCAAATCCAGGTCTGTAATTTTGATTGCTTTGGCTGAGCGAACGCGAAATATCACGGAAATTCTGTGAAAGACAAAATAAATCACTTGTTATCTTTCACATTCCAGCTAACAAGATACTTGTGAATAACGATGCTTCTACGTAACAATTATTTCATTTTTATCATCACTATATGTTGTCAAATTTGCAGTTTAAATACATATATACACGAATTAGAGTAACTATAAATTCTAAACATCTTGTGAATTTTTTTTATAAGAATTGCATATTATTATAACTCTCGCAATAAAACAATAGGGATCCGATCCTATAATTATGTTTTCCCCAGATGAGCGGGTTGAATGTACTGTGAAGAAATGATGCAAAAAATTCTCCGCGTATCTACAATCGCATCATCATCTGCCTATGGACTTGAAACGCTTTTACGATTATTTACCTATGTTGCGTTAGTCGTTCATACGAGTAAAATATTATTACCTGCCTGATGTTCCCTGTAAACATTGCGAGGCAAAATATTTATTGATTTTCCAAGAAATAATCTTCCCAGAAGAGTTGGGAAATTTCTTCCTTGATGAAAGCCAAATCGAAAAGTAATTCAATTCGTTTATTGTAAGAGTTGCAGGAGCGCTTGCTGTCGTCAAATATAACTCTCAATCAGTATAGCTAGAAGCGATATTTTTTATATTGCTACGCTACACTACAAAAAACGAAAGCACGATATAAAAAAGAGAGAAAAATCAGCTTGCAGTACTCACCTCCAAGTTTTGAGCATAAGGGCACCATAGGCAAGAGAAAAGCCGATTTCTCTAAGCCAAACACGAAGCGTACAGGTTATCACGGAAGGACTTGGATACATCACGAGAATCTACCGAAAGAAGAAAGTAGAAAAATATGAAAATAACATCATTATGGGAATTAAATATGTACGTATATGAATATGCATATGTATCTACTAAATAGTCAACCTGAATAGTAGAGCTTTATTTTCTTCTGTAAGGAAGAAATGTAATCTTAATATAACATAGTCGAATTTATGCCACAAATTTACAATGGTATCGTTTGCGCGTGTTTATTATTACTGTTTAAGTGAAAGTGGGCGTGTGAAAAAAATTCTGAGTCTGTAGTTCATGTGAGTGGGTGGGTGGATAACTCAGGATAGAATGTGGGTTATGTTTAATCAAAAAGGGAATAGAAACATAATTTGTGTCGAATGAAGTTATATTTTTTACCTTGTTTTTCTACCTACTTTGTAAAAGGAATATCTTCGTGTTCATTTAGTACTGGTGAAAGTTTGAAGTTGGGGAATCATAATTTATACTTTCTTTCGCTGCAGATTTTTTCAGATTTCTATTCTGTTTTGTAATAAATGTCACATGTCAAGTCATTTTTAATAATTTCACTTGGATAACATTTACATAAGGAATTTCATTAGTTGTCTAACCAAATATTTTGACTGATGAACTGCTCAATAGTGAAAGCTTTATATTAAAATATAGGACGACCATATATTTAAACAGATCAAAATGTCAGTTTGAAGTTTTTTAGGTGTACGTCAATCTATTTTACTTTTTTACTTCATATCTGGTGATGCCGTGATTCTAATATTATTATAAAGCTGTAGTTGTATAGCATTATTTATAAACAAAAATAAGCTTCATGAATTCTTCGCTTTGCATGAAGTTTTTTTTCATCTCATAAAGGTTTATGGCGTCATGCTGACATTCTGCAAAACCGCAAAAACCGTGGTATGTATGTACATTTTGGGCAAGTAGGATTTTATCTCATATAAACATATCATAAGAATGAGTTACATTGTATATGAATTTGCATTCATGTTTCTACGTTTTTGTTTAACTTTTTGTATAAAAAACTTTCATCTCTGTTTTATACACGTGTTCATAAATCATATTCCTATCTTTTGGTGAAACACCCAAATGAATTTTAAAGGAGGAACCTTACAGACATAGGATAAAAAAGTTATTTGATGTTTTTTTACAGAATATAGCGTGATTTATGCTTTATTATTTATGAAAAAATCGGCCTCAAGCTACGCTCACAACGAATTTGTTTTCTGAATCATATTGTCAAAACCAGTAGAAAAAAACATGATTTAAAGCTATGAAGATTTTAAAATGCAAAGCATGTTGCAAATCACGGGGAAAAAATGTTTAAAAAACAAGAATGACACAGGAATTCATAAGGTGTACATACATATTTGCACGAAATAAGATTTTTTATCAAAGTAAACTGAAGCTTTGTGTGTATACCTAACTAGCTATCACCCAATCGTTACAACTTACGACACCTAAAAGAAGAAACAAGGTCATTGCAATGTCACTTTCACCTACATATGCAAAGGCTATGATTTTATCAAAGTAAACATTTTAAAATTAAAGAGAAAAGCAAATTTTCAATCTTGGGATATGAAACATTTGCCTTCTGTGTGTGTTCAGTTTGATACGAATGCACGAGCACAATCTTACCCAATGTTAGTCGATATCATGTCGATATAAAAAGTAAAGTGCATGAAAATTAAGCTAGCTGAACCGTTATCATATATGGAGTAGTCAGTTTTAAAGATTTGGAAGCCAATATGTCGTCGTCCTCGTCCAATAAATGACATTTTTTGCTTAACAAATTGGAACTATATTAGAGGTTAGTTTTTTGAACATGCAGATACAGACACACACTTTATGTGGTACAGAATTTAAACAGTAATATTTCGTAAGCCAAGAGGGTTCTTGATCCAGGCAGTCGACTCACAATTTCGACAAATCTACTCTTAAATTCTATTCTGAATTGAAATATTACAATCCAATATTGATGGCACTAACAAACCAATTCAAGGAACACCCAGCTTCTCGATAGCTAAACCGGTAAATATGTAAGTTGTGACAATGCATAACGTCTGCTTGTCCAACCCATCATATACAGCTTCAGGCGTTATTTTAAGTGACATCATTTCTTTGATCTGTCAATAAAATTTTAGTGCTTTGCGTTCTAGAAATCTAAAAAAAGATACAGATAGAACACTAAGTGACAATAAAAAGAATGCAAAAATAGATTGCATCAGACGTAGGAAATAATTGCACTACATATAAACTGTCTTGTTCTACTATGGACAACATGTGCAGAAAGTGACGTTCTGACTGGGACGATGATCTAGTTTCAGACTGTGTAGTACATTGGATAAAAGTAAAAATAGAGAGTATAATAAGATGTATTGTACGTTATCTTACCGTGCAGTAAATGAAGAAAGCACCAAGGACAATGAAACGAAGTAGAACGGGGCTGGCCGCACGAACAACCTGAAATACAATAAAACAAAATTGGATACATATTTTGATGATATGGTGCAATATAATGTATGATTTACCAAACAGTATAAAGTTAATAAACATACACCACTCGTCTTTAGTATAAAGTGTACTTTTGTGTGTATGCTATTTTTATCTTTTTACTTTCAAAGTTAGTATTGTAGTTGTTGATAATAGTATTGATGATATAATATAAACCATTTTCACAGTAAATTGATTTATCATATTCAAGTGAATCGTATACCATGAACTAGTTTCGTTTGAACCTGCACTTTCAAATATTCTATTTTTAAAACTCGATCTTTTTAAGAAAACCATTGAAATGAAAGTCGTTTGAGAAAGAAAGGATTTTACTCACATTGACATTTAAGAGTTTTCATAGAAAGACACATAATAGATAAAGAAAAGTCTCATGTCAAAAGAAAAGGGAACTATCGGCAATCACTATTTCGATACGATAATATTTAAATGGGTACATGTATACGAAATCGTCTAGATTTTAGACAGTTTCATGTCTTTAGTTTTTGATACCGATGTCACGCGCATTATTATACATATATTAGGTTACTGCGACTAAAATAAAATCACTGTTTTGTGATATTTTGAATACCTCAGGCATACACAAAATTATCTTCAATGTAAAAATTCGCAGGAACAAATTTAGTTTCTCAGAAACCTCATGTAAACCAATATTAAATATAATCATTTTACAGCGTTGTCAGTTTTACAAGTTCAATCATTCACCATAT
>JAQFXM010006945.1:0-12528 GCA_034693345.1 Entomobrya multifasciata | reverse complement strand
TATTAGTGTTTCTTGCTGTCAGTTAGTTCAAACCACTGATTTTTCAAAACAAAAAGTAAGGGAGACATGCATTTAAGACAAAAAGGCATAGTTTTGAATGCATCCTTATTCCAATTCCAATATTTCTGTAACAGAAGAGACTTCATGGGATGGGTGGGGTTACATTGAAAAATGGCTCTGTTAAATGAATTACAAAAATAAATATCCCAATCATTATTATACATCCTTCTTATTCATTCATGAATATTGGAAACTAAACTGGAATTGTAGAATTAATTGCGAACTTTTTCTGTACCATACATGCAACAAAGTTATCTGAATCATTCAGCGAAACTGTATACATGTCATATCATCACTATTACTATATGCATCTTTTTAATTAATGACAATGACAAGTAGTGAAATTTTTCAAAGTAGACTTCTGAAATTTATGAAATAAACGGAATTCACGAATGTGAACGGTGACTCACTTTGGCTTAACCGACTTGGCACTTGATTTGTTTGTTACAACCAAAACGTGGAGAAAACATTACAGTTACACCATCACAATGTGCTATTCCAATATCCTAATTTTATTAAAACTTTAACAGTAAATTTTTTTTAAAGTCTTGTGTTTCATAATGTCACATTCCATATTATGTCATCTTGTCATCCATCATCATTAATCTAATCATTAATCTTAATCATTTTCATTATCATACGAAAAGAAAAGGCCCTACGAGCTGGACTCCAGGCAGAAGAGTACAGACACAGACTGATTGTGATTTGTCATGCACTATGCACTGATGCACTATACACTACTGCAAGAGATGGATGAACCATCCGCGGGAGAGGAATGTATTTGTATTTGAGCTGCACATATAATATTTACCTTTCTGTTTACCATGTCTAATGGTTTTCTTTGTGTTTTAATTATCTTTACTTTAACTGAATTTAACTGAATCAGTTAATATAATTCTAAGTTAAAACTTGAAATGATATGTTAGTTTACTGACAGTACCAGTTATCCTTGATAATTTAGCTCAGTTTAAAAGTGTATTAGTATAGATTTTCATTTAATATCAATAGCTGCCAGCTCCAGCTGCACACTAATATCAATTCAATGCATTGCAATGATTAAAAGTACGTACATTTGTTAGTTTAACAGTAACGGTGCTTGTTTATGATTGACTTTCACTTTTTAACATTCGATTGCTTGTACATAAATTAGATAATTTCTAAATATTTATGAAAACCGTGATTTGTGATTACATTACATTTAATTTTTGCATTTGCCTGTTTAGGTTAAAAGCATTGAAAGCTAATATTTACACTACATTACAATAACAAAAGAAACTTGTCATCATGGCCTCTACCAGTAGCGGCATTCCAGGGGATGGGGATGATCCAACGAAAAAGAAATCTGTCGTCATTGTAGACATGCCAGAGGAACTTATAAATCGGGACATCCTGAAACGTCATTTCGAACAGTATGGAACCGTGGATAGGCTGGCTTGCAGTGTTTCCAAGAAATATGCAGTGGTACATTTTAGCTCTGCGGTAAGTTTTACCTAAAATGAAAATGTGATCAAAAATTTGTAGTACTATCCGAAAATGACTAGATATTTTAATATTTTCCGTTTCAAATATCACAGGAAGAAGCTGAATACGCTGCTGCGAATGGAGCGAGAATAAAACCGGATGCTCCTCCCTTAAAAATTTATAATCGATCGATTGCAGCGCTTGACAAGAAATCCCCAACGCATCCACCTCCTCCCCCTCCAACTTCAAGTGGAAGGTTAGTGACCAGACGAAAAATTGTAAGAACAGGTTTAGGCAAGGGTACGACGTCTCCTCCTAGTGGCACCTCCTCATCATCACAATCAGTTTCTCATTCAGACAATGTGTTTCAAGATGAACCTCACGAAAACCCGTCAAGCTCAATGGCAAGTCGATTAGGCCATGGTCCTATTCGGTCTTCTGTGAAAATTTCACGTCCGTCTCCTTTCTTGAGAAAGAAGTCTTTTGGGGATAGGTCAGCGAAACCGAGTGGCAGTGGTACAAGAAATCCGTTTTCTCTCCCTCCACGTGGAATGCTTTCTCTTGACAGAAGGAAAAATGTACTAGCCCCAAGTCAGTCGCAACCACAAACGGCAACAGAAACAAGACATGCGAAAGCTGGCCGGAGTATCGGGGAGTCTTCCAGAACAGCTGCTGCTAGTGCAGCTACTGTTGATGAAACGGAATGTTCATCTTCAGAAATTGTTCTGCCTGATGACGATGAGAATTCTAACGTTGATATTCCTGAGCGTGGAAACGAAAACGTCGTTTCTGCTGATCCACAAGGTAGTCGACAAAATGAAGATATTTCTTTGCAAGTGGAGCCTTCGTCAACTTTTGATGTAGATGAGACAACGGAAGATGCTATCTTGAATGACGACGATGACAACGATAATGCGGGGGGTGGAGATGGTGATGATCCAAGAGATGAGGATTATGTGCCAGATGAAGGCGAAGGGGATTCGGATACTCAAGATACAGCTGAGGCTACCACAGAAGAAGAGGGTGAGATTATTGGTGATGATCAAGAAGACGAAGAGAACAATGATGATGATGGCGACGTTTATGAAAGTCCATTAAAACGCACTGAGGAACCCTCAGCCAAACAAGAACCATCAACAAGCTCAGCCGGGCCATTTTCATTTAAGCTTGCTTCAGGTAGTGGAGGACAAGGAAGCAGTAGTGCAGCATCGTCTT
This sequence comes from Entomobrya multifasciata, assembly GCA_034693345.1. Taxonomy (NCBI): domain Eukaryota; kingdom Metazoa; phylum Arthropoda; class Collembola; order Entomobryomorpha; family Entomobryidae; genus Entomobrya; species Entomobrya multifasciata. Next base: position 9,792 of record JAQFXM010006945.1, on the reverse strand, counting down.
CATCTTTATTCAAACTTCCTTTTACATCTCCGTTTGCTCTTGGAAATGCGCCCAAACCGTTTTCTTCCTCATCATTTGGAATTAAGATAAATCCCAGCGGTGTGTCAAAAGTGTTTGCGGGGAGTTCCGGCTCCAGCTCCAGCTCAAGTTCGTCCTCATCAACCACAAAACCTGAAGAACAAGGTGAAACCTCCAAGGATAGATTAGGACTGAAGCCACGCAGTTCCAGTCCCCAAATAGCTCCGAAAAAGGATATCCCACTGCCACCGCCACCACAGCTAGAAAAGCCAAAATCATCCCCATTTGGATTGTTTTCATCATTTGCTGCAAATAAGTCTTCTGCAGCTATGCCTGGAACCTCAAGCAGCTCAATTAGTTTTTCTTCTGAGTTGAAACCTTCAGTTTTTGGTGCAACAAAATCTGTCTCTACTGCCTCTAGCAGCAACAATCGTGCAAATTCAAATCTTCCTCTAAAGAAAACAGGAGGGCCCACAACAAGTTTTGCATCAACGTCTAGGACCTCAACACCTCCAATAGTTCAATTTCAAAAAGATTCGCCGAATCCATTGCTACTGACATTTAACCCAGATACTTCCGAAGCTCAGGAGTTATTCTCTAAAAGGTCAAACACCGTCGAGGAAAGATATAGAATATTAGAGGCTAGGGATAAACTAATCCGAGCACGTAAGTTGATAATATTTATTGCTCATTGATTCATCATCAAACAATCTTTAAAATTGCGTGAATGAATTACAAAGTTGTCTTCAAACATTTTAATTAGGTATTCCAAAAACCAAAGTCAGTGTGGAACAGGCTAAAAAACTAATTGGAACATGTCCAGACATGTGCCCTGAAAAGGAGAGATACATGCGACAGTTCCAAAGACAGTTGGTATCATATGAGACTTTACCTGGCCAGGTACGAGAAATTTTTATTTAAGAATTTAGTTTTACTTTCCGTTTCATTAGAATAAATTAGTGGATTTATTTATTTACAGGACCATGTAGTAGATCACCAAAAGGCTATAAAAGTTTACTCAAGAAGCTCTGCAGATCAAGAAGAGCCATTGCCACATGAACTGCGACCCGGACCTACTCTTGACTTTACAATGCATTATCTCCTTCGTTTCATCGTACCACTTGGGGATAATCCTGACGAAAATTTAAGTGACTGGTACCAATTTCTCTGGGACCGAACGCGAAGTATTCGGAAAGACATTACGCAACAGCAAATAATTGACTTGACTGCCGTTTCTTTGTTCGAGAAATGTGCTCGCTTTCATATTCATTGTGGATCTCGATTGTGTGAGTTGGATGTGCACTCTTTCGATCCAAAACTGAACGATGAGAACTTGATGAAGTGTTTGCAAAGTTTGGAGCATTTGTATGAGGACTTGCGTAGGCGACAAGTTACTTGTCCCAACGAACCAGAATTTAGGGCGTATATAATTATGATGAATCTCAATGAGGGAGATGCACTTTACAATGCTCAACAACTTCCTAGTTGGATCCTTAACTCGGAGCAGGTGCAGACGGCACTGAAACTCCATCATAGTGTGTACACGAAGAATTTCGTTGCATTTTTCAAGACTGTGGAAGGACTTCCGTATATGACCGCTTGTATTTTACACAGATATTTCTTCCAAGTTCGGTCATTAGCATTGAGATGTTTTGTTAAAGCTCATTGTACACTTCCAAAATATGAGACTGCGGTAAATTTTATATCTTAACATATTCGTCGTATAAAAGTACATTAAAATCATTAATACAAGTTAATACGTTAAAATTGATTTCAGATGCCGATGTCCACCCTGCAACGAATGCTTGGCTATGGTTCAGCAGTCCAGTCCTTCAGCTTTTTGTGTGAAGCCCACGGAATTCATTGCGACATAGAAGAGAACAAAGTGATTTTGAAGAGGAAATTATTCTACTTACCCCAGTTTCCTTCAATTTATCGCGAATCGTATCTCATCGATTCAAAACTGGGCACAAGTGTAAGGGAACTAATAATCCTAACTACAAAAAAATTTGATTTTGAAGTTACTTTAAAACCAATAAATGTTCTTATATGTTAGGTTGCTGAAGCCATTAATGGAGAGTCCCTTCCAGACATAGACATTGCGAATCGCGTACCTCATAGCAGTTTTGACGAAGCTGGTCAATTGATTTCCGGGGATATAGTTGGAATTCGTGAAGGGAAAGTCACTACATTATTCATGCCACCAGAGTCAAATGTTGGCTCTCAGCAGCAAGGAGGGCTGAGGGGCTTCAGCAAGCAAGTAGTTCAGCCAGCGGCTGCTTCTGGATTTTCCTTTAATATGTTCCAGCAACCAAAGAAAGAACACTTGCCCCCTCCGAAGCCACTAAGGCAAATAGAAACAGTGTGCCAGGATGCTACAGCAAAACTTATCGAAGAATCTGTTAGATTGGATGTTGCTAGACTTTCTCAGGCTCGCTTGGAAGAAGCTAAGAGGCTACAAGAGCAAGCTGATAGGAAAAGGCGTCGAGAGGAGATTGCAACGAATTTGGCAGCTGAGTATATTGACCGGGTAATTACCAAAGCTCAAAATAGTAAAAGTTATATTTTATTATTTGAAAAAGTTTTACTGATTATCAATACGTTATTTTCTCTCATAGCTTATTTCACAAAATGTTGAAGCGTCCGTTCGTTCACAAAGCGTGTCCCGAATCCAACAGGTTAAAATTGTCGAGGAAGTGGCTCGAAACACATCAGCCGTTCTTATTGAAGAAAGTGTTCTGATAAACCTTGGCTTATCGGCAAGGACTGAGTTGATTCTCGCAAAAGAGTACCAGTAAGTTGCAGTTATAATGTTTTGTTGCATTTCTATGTAGAGAATTCGTTAATGATATTGTTTGTTTTCTACATTTTACATTGTAGCCATCGTGTACTAAGAATCCTGCAGAAAATATTCGAACGACTTAGAGGAAGATTTGCAATACAGAAATGGGTACGCTTTACTAGAACAAAAAAGCTGGAACGCGAGAGAGAGGAAGAAAAACGCAGAGAGCAACTATGGAACTTTCCTGTTATCAACTCTTACGCAATGTCCACAAAAGATGTGTTCCATGCATTTTGTGGTAAAAGTCCTGTTCAGCCATCCTTGAACAAAGCGAATTCGCTTACAGAGTCACCAGATGCTTTGATTCTTAATCGTGCAAGAACTAAACGCAAATCGGACGGTGAAGATGATAGTCCATCTTTCGGGACTAAAGTACCAAGAATTGAACCAGAGTTGGACTACGTCCAGCAAGAAAAATTGAAGCAGTTGTGGGAATTCCCTGCAATTAGCCCATACTCGAGAACAAACCGAGAAGTACTTCAAGCCTTTTGTGGAAATAGCAGCATGAATTTACCAGTATCGTCTAAGGTAGCGATTTCCGACAGCAGAAATTCAGGATCTGATAGCATTTTTAAGATACATAAACCTGCTGAGAAACAACCTATCTCACGCGGAGTTGGTCAGGAGATAAGACAGAAGGCTAATGAGAGTTCTTCAGACTTTTTGAAAGACCTTAAAAATTTCCTGGTAGAAGTAAAAAGTGAAAGCCAGCAGTTAAAGAATTTGGACTCGTACAAGGAAGGAGTGGATAAAGTAAACAAAATGTATCCAGAGCTTAACAGCTCAATGGAGAGTGTACAATTGCAAGAGGACGATGATAACGAAAGCCAGTTTTTTGATGAAAGCAATCCAGATTGGCAAATGGAAGTGGACGACCGACTACACTCCAGCATTCTGTCTGGTGCGTTTTTAGAAGAAGGAAAACTGTTGCAGGAAATACGAAGATTTTCCCGACAAGTTAAGGAAGAAAAGGCTAAATCATGGGAGATGGACACTTTCTTAAACGACATGGACTTAAGTTTTACCTCATAAACTATGTATTCTGGTTAGTCAAAGCAAGTGTAGTCAGTACAGTTTTGATGAATAAGTTCATATTTAAATTTTAAATTAATTTTTTATTACAAATGCCTGTTATATGTAATGAGACAATGGAAAAAATATTTTGTTACATAATATGTAAGTTATATATATAAATACAAAATGTTCATTGAAACACGTATTGTTTCGCCAGAGTTCGTAAGAATTGTGACTTTCGCAGATACATGGCTTCTCGTTGTATCTCCTCATTATTGTTTGAGTTTAGTTCTAACAATCCCATAACCTTAATCTGTTTAAAAAACCAACATAATATTTATGTATTTTATTAAAGTTATCGTGTAAAATTTCAAGTGTAATGTTTGCTTATAATGTTGACTGAGAATTAAATATAAATGCATGCATGTACTGTATGCATGCAACTTACAGCTTCTTGTCGTTTGGTGGTTTCATTCCTTTTACTGTGTAAGTTGATAAGGAACTCTAAAATTGTCAGATCCCAAATATATCCATACAAAGCATCTGATGCATCTGAAGTTATCTTTTCTTGTGCTTTTCCAAACGCCATGGAATAGTCAACTTCAGTCAAGAATTGGCATAAGATCACAGCCTACAAAAAAGCAACAAAAGTTCACGTTCATATTGATGTTTAGCTGTATTTAGTTTGAGAAGATGTGGATTGTTTTTACATTCATCATACCTGTGTGTGCGCTCCCATTAGTTCACAGCATTTAATCATTCGCTTAAACAAATTAGTATCATTCCAAAAGGAAGAACTGTGTTTCTCAAAGAATTCCGTTCCGATGGATAGATATTCAATATAGCATTTCATAGCAGATGCTGGTACACTTGCAGCTAAATGCACATCACCCAAGCATCGCAGCCATGAAATCATTTCACTTCCGGTAGTACGTACCAAAGCTTTCTCCAGAAGATGGAAGAGAAAGTCGCGAATGTGACGACTGTTTAGTTTAGAGCTTCCTGCGACTCGACTAACTTTATTATCCGGGAGCCCTGCTACGGCACTAGCCGTCACACTGAAAATTACATGAGATTAAACATATGTAAGTATGTATTTAAGTATTTCCACACAATTTTCTTAATATATGAAAAATTGTTGCTTGATGTAACAAAAGATACTCACTCGTCAAGAATATTGGGCCAAATGTGAAGATATTCTGTCAAAATTTGTAATCCGACGTCATCGAGGATATGATTATGCAGTCTTGCAAGTAGTGAAACCCAAACGGCAATGAGATTCTGAGAACACGAGCGATCAATCACCCACATGAGATGATTTCGAGTAGAGAGAATAGCTGGTTTGGTAGAGGACATTGAACCAGCCGATAACTTTTTGGAATTGCCTGACATCATCGACCCCATCATTACCGTTCCAGTAAGGGTGTTATATGACGAGAACAGGGGCAAAACTGTAAATTATAAATCAAATAATAAACCACTTTTGTTTAACTGTTTCATGCTTCAAATTTGCGGCTGTTCCTTGAGCTTGATATTTATAATATTTTATATACCTGCACTCCATAATTCTCGGTAACTTGATGAGGTATCCTTGCGATCTGCGAACAAATCATGGCACACTCTAGCAAGTAGAGTTAAGAACTCCAGAAATGGGTAGCGCTGATTTTGAGTGGAATCATGGTGAATAACCATATTATATTCACCGATGTTTATGAGGACCATGAGAATATTTTCCACAATTTCTGAACGAGGATTGATTTCGTTTTTTTGATCACGAAGGTAATCCAAGCAGTCTTTACACCTTTTCACAAGTTCTACTGATTTAGTCCTGACTTCTGATTCATGCTCCATAAAGAATTGATTAATATCAATTAGGAGAATTTCCCACTCAAACATTTTTGTCAGTTTGCTTATATTGAAGAAGAATGGTCCAACTCCAGTTCCAGAGCGAAGTGAATTCTTCAGCGTTGAGCCTGAAATAATTCAAATAATTTTGATTTATAAAACTTATTTTCCTACTTGATAGCCACGATTCTATTCGTAATTTTGTATGAAAAATAACCACTTACCTAGATCAAGTGAAGCAGCTACGAGCATTTCCCGTGACGCGTCAAACATCTGTAAACAATAATTTAATGGGTTAATGTTATGAAATAAAATGTTAACAGCAAATTTCCATTGATATTAATCGTACATTAATGGTCAACAATTGTCGTGATTTTGCCACAAGGACATAAATGTAATCCAAAAATGTTCCGGGCGGAATGTTCACGATGGCATGATGTACTGGAATAGGAAGTTCCCATCCACTGAAGATTTTAGAATACAAGCCACTTGTACTGGCTGCTCCTCTAGTAAGTCTGTCTAAACTAGTTAGACATTCTTTGATTACGTTCACATCTGAAGATTCAATCAGCTTTCCCTCTAAAATGGACATGGATAGTTTCTCATCCCCTATTTAAGTCAAACAGAAAGGTTTTCATGCACTTCAATATTTAAAATCCGATACCCTGATATATTTGATAAAGGAATTCTTCCACATTATAATGTAAAAATACTATTAAAAATATTACCAGTGTTGAGTAACGATCCTTCATAATTTTCCATTTTATCCACACTTAGCTTTTGCAATTTCTTTGCTGGCGCCCCACTATCATCGGTCGGTGCAATCATAGTTTTTAACTTTGCAACCTGTCCTTTTCTCATCAGCTTTGCCATTTCTGCAACGCTGCTATAATTCAATGAAGGCGTTTTATAAGTATTTTCTACTTTTGGTGCTCCTGATGGACCAATTCCTAAGGCCTTTTTAAATCCATCCATTTTCGTATTGCTGATTTTCAAGTAAGGTGAATACTGCTCTGATTTGGACTTCTGACTTTTGAAATGATGAGAAGCGTCAGCAATAACGCCTTTGTATAGCCAGTACACACTCAGCTCGAAATGGACCAGAGACTCAAATACTGTTCTTGTCATAGTAGTTCCAATAGACCAATCAGGCATCTTTTCATCCCCAAACGTGTCAAAATTTGGAACCTTAAAATCTTTAACTTTAGCAAACACAGATTGAGAGCCAAAAAAGTTCTTCAGATATTGCGCAGATTCCTCTTCGTTTAACTGCTTAATAACAGTTTCAACATTGAGAGGTGAATTGAAATGCTCAGCTCCAGGAACAGCCCTGCAAAATATATCATATCATAGTCTCATAAGTTCAATATAACAATTTCTTTTAGATAATCATTTAGTTCAACTTATTTTACTGTATATTACATGTTGTTGATTCTGGCTAATTTGTTTACAGCATTAAGGTTATTTAATGTTCCCAACACCCATCTGTGATAAAGAACTCTTAAAAATTCTTTGGACCTCTCTGGTGCCTTGTTAACTTTGTCAGTTTCCGCATTCACCAAACTTAGCATATGCTTCATAAACGAGTGCTGAAGAACAATGGGAATTCTGTGAAAAAGGAAATAATGATTGAGTTTTTTATCAAAGAAGTAAATTTATAGCTTTACGCAGCTTTAAATTCATAATATTTTCATAAAATACCTAGCAAGTGTATCCAAATCCCATCCAAGAAACGCTGCAACTTGCATTGCCATTAAAATCAATGAACGAGTTTTCCTTGCTCTACATGTCGCCGCTAATTGCTCTGCTGTCATCGGCTGAAGACTGTCATCGTCCTCGTTCTCCACATGATTAGTAACAGCGTTCGTAACTCCATCGCCATTACCATTTCCATTGGTGCCACCAGCAGACAAATGAATCGCTCTGTCAGCATTTATAATGAATTGTGTCAACAGCGTTGTTGAGTTGGGATCTAAATTTATAAAATAATATATGATTAGTTTCTGAATTTGATTAAAGCACTCAACTTGATTAATAAACGGATGATAAACGGAAATGAGTGTTGCATTGCTTTTAAAACCAACAAACCTGGAAAATCTTGATTCAGATGATGTTTTAGTCGCTTTTTATCCAGAAGAAACTCCACCCACATAAATACGTGATTTAAAGACGAGGACGACTCCATTATCATCGTATTAAGATATCGATCATTTGCAAGTGCACTTTTTAATTAGATTCAAAATTAAAACAGATCTACTACAACCAAACAATCCATCAGACAAAACAAAACCAAAATTCAGTTTGATAAAATGACTAGCGCCCGACCTACCTCAGCCAAGTAATTAGCTGTAATTCAATGTGAATTCACAGTCAACTTTACACCAAACTGATCAATCATTAATTAGTTTTTGTTTGTTTTCATTTTTTCTTAGCCTTTGCCATTTGCCGGTCAATGCAATGTAATGTAGATTGTTCTGTGGTCTGTGGCAGCAAATGATAAATGATACAAGCACATGAATGCATGAAGAAAAAGAGTTGAGAAGATGAACAGGTGACTTTGATGTTGTTGTCTTCATTCTTCATGCATGTTTTGCTGGCATGTCCATGTCATGAGCTCACACAGTTTCAGGAATAATTCATATTCTTATGGATTCCTGCACAGTTTTGCATCAAGTCATATTATGACTATCCTTTGGAAAGGGCTTCGGATATCGTTTGAATTTTAAATGATAACTGTTTTACAACTTAATTCATTAAGCATGTTTGCTAATTAGTACCCAAATGGAATAGGAATGCATGGCCAGTTGCGTAATCAGTAGGTGAAAGTATATGATAAGTTTTGGACAAGTCAAAAATTATTACGATGACAGATTTCTTAGCAGAGAATAACTTATGTGGGCAAACTATTTTGAAGATAGTTTCAAGAGGCAATGGGATCTTGGCAGATATTCTGAGATTGAAAGACACGGTTCCTCCGATTTTCAGGTTTGCAATTTTGCTCACTGAAATTTGTGGCAATGGCCGCACGTTTGTGAAATGCAGTGGTCTAATTTAAGAATACTTTGTTCTTAGGTTGGAGACAAAGGCTGACATTTTGAAATATGGGGACGTGGTCGTTGACCTAGGTTATTTAGTAGCTAGTGATGCCTTTGAAGCGAAAATTGAGAAGGATGCAGTAAGTTTTCAGTCTTTTGTAGCTGTATGAAAGAGGAATGCATATAATTAAATATGGTTGTATGATTTCATGTCTGTGCTTTTTGAATAGACATTGCTTGAATTGGACAATGAGATCCGGGAGAATTACTTGGAACTGCTGACAAATTTTTACTTCCTTTTTGAAAGCATTTACAAATACATTACTGAACTGAACAAATTTATTCAAGAGGTTCAGGATGGCCATTACATACAAATGTCACTTGAAACCATGTTCTTTGACAAGGAAGGCAAACAGTTACTTGTAAGAGACTTTAATTTGAAATAGGGGATAGGGGATGGCAATAGTTAGTTTAATTGATATAATTTATCTGCAACCTCATTTCTGCATTTTTGAAGGCTGAGGCTGTATATCTTTATGGAGTTATGCTACTTTTGGTGGACTACCACATTGACGGAATCGTTCGAGAGAGAATATTAACATCATTTTATCGATACTCTGCAATTTATCATCATTCTGATGCCCATGTTGATGATGTCTGCAAGCTTTTCAGATCAACAGGTTATAGTAAACAGAAAAAGCCTGTGAATTATCCGGTGGATTATTTTGCTCGTGTTCCATTTGACATGATGTATGTTCAAATGACCATTGGGAGTCTCAGATCCGATGACATTTACCACCAAATTGGCTCCGCATACCCTTTTCCTGAACATAGAACCACCGCATTTTCCACACAAGCTTCCATGCTTGTTGTGTCACTGTTTTTTGCTCCTAAAATTTTAAATACGGACAATCCTATGATGAGGGAGATCACTGACAAATTTTTCTCTGATAATTGGGTCATTTCAATTTACTTGGGCTTTCACTTAAACTTGATTGACTGGTGGGATGGGTTCAAAGCTGCCAAGTTGGCGTTGGG